>PVJL010004500.1:0-128042 GCA_004026885.1 Lyroderma lyra | reverse complement strand
AATTCATTTTTATTGTTAGACTTATTGGGGTGACATCTGTTAGCAAGGATTACATAGGTTTCAGGCATACAATTCTACAGTGCATTGTCAACTTGATGTATAATAAGTTCACCACCTAATGTGACTTCTCTTTCCATCACCTTATATTTAGCTTCCCCCCTCCTCTCCCACCCTCTCCCCTTTCTCCCCTCCCTAACCCCCTCGTTCCCAAATAACCATTGAACTATTGATTGTGTCCATGGGTTGGTTGTTTGTTTGTTCATTTCTTTTCTCTTTGTTGCTTTCAGTTTTATATTCCGCATATGAGTGAAGTCATACAGTTCTTTGTTTTTTCTGTCTGGCTTATTTCACTAAGCATGATGATACTCTGGTTTCTCTTCAGATCACATAAATCTTTCGCCTTTTCTTCCTTTTTTTTAATGACGGCAATGAACCACTGATGATACTTAAAGCGGTTTTATTGAAATGAGTCGAAGTGAATCACAGCCACACAGCTTTCTTCTGAGGAGGGCAGTTGTGCGAGTAAGAGACAAGCAGCTTAGACAACTGCCCTGGGTGAAGTTTAATTGTCAGTTCAAAACAGTCTATTGTTTCACCGAAGCTTGCGATCGTTCTGAAAGGGGCAAAAATCAATGGGCGTATAACCGCAATTTCTAACAGTGCCCTTCTCAACCATTACTATAGAACCAATACAAGTTTTTGCTGCGGAGTTGCTCAGTGGAAGACACACTAGAGCAAGAAATGGAAACACCCAAGCAGCATTTCTTTTCTTTTCTTTTTTTTTTTTTTTTTTTTTTTTTTTTTTTTTTTTTTTTTTTTTTTTTGCTTTTTGGTATGTGGGTAGCTCCCTGACTGGGAATCGAACCCAGGCCGAAGCGCCGACAGCGCCAGCGCCGAAGCCTTAAGCCACTACACCATCAGGGAACTCCCCCAAGCAGCATTTCTTTTATTCACACTTTTTTTTTTTCATTTGTGGTCAGGTGACTATGGTGTCGTCAGTCAGGCTCCTTCCAGGAAAACAGAAAACACCTTGCACTAGGAATAGGCTTCTGAGTCTGAGAACTAGAGGGGTGGTAGAAGGGCATGGGACACACCCCAGGCCAGAACCCTGAGTGGGGAGAGGGCAAGGGAAATGGGCATCAGTGTCTCTCCTTAACCTTTGATCTCGGTCGGTGATTCCTGTGAGTCAGACCCACCTGGAAGCCAGAGGGCAAGGCAGCCAACGATGTAGTCTATCCACGTCAGCCTCCTGGGGCAGAGTGCCAGGCAGAGAATAGGGCAGAACACAGCTGCACAGTGGCAAGGAGAAAACTAATTAGTGCCACCACACTTCAGGGACAATAAATCATAACAGCAGGGCATTGTATATACTCATATGTACTGTTTTTTAACAAAGCAACTTGCAACAATTTAGGTATTTATTCTTTCCCTTCTGTATAGATCCTCACAATACATCTTCACTAACAACTCGGCTGAAGAACCTTAAGTGTGTGGGGTAGGACTTATTTCTTCTAGTTGCTTTACCTTTCTTCTCCCACCTGTGGGTAGAACACAACATGTATGAACTTATCTTTAGACTTCCCTGTCTACCTGTTGGTCTCGTTTGATATAAATCCATTGGCAGCAAAGACCGAAGAGTCATACATTCTGGTCTTTGCTGGGCAATTAGCATGTTCTCCATAATCGCTGTTAATGAGATTATTAAAATTTGCAATCAAAACATTTTCATTGGTATCCTATGTTAGTATCTCAGAGAGGATTATAACCTTGGATGTTATGTAGGGCACAGGAACAGGGATTTCAAGGCTGTTGTGAAGATAAATAGCTGGCTGCTTAGAAGAGGAATGGGAGATTCATTAACTGTTCAAAAAGCATGTATGGACCCCTGCTCAATGCTAGACAGTTTGCTAAGTCTAAGGAACACAAAGATATAAGATGTAGGAAATAAACAAGAATCCCAAGGCATTGCAATTTAATGTGATAAGTGTTAGAGAAATGAATAACCCCCTGGGATACATAAAGTAGAGTAAGAAATCAAAGATTCACAGAGAGGTAATAAGTGAACTAGGTCAAAAGAGTAGGAATTTGCCAAGGGTATGGGCTGGGTAAAGGGCTAGTGTGGGTGCAATTGATATGTTGGGGTAGGGTACTAGGAGAGAATGGGACAAGTTAGAAAAGCCTTCCTTGTCTGCCATTTTTGGAGTTTCTTGATGATTTAATTTAAACATAAACATGGCAGTTTTGATATTAACTTCCAATCTCTCTTCATTCAGAAAATAAACATCTTTCATCTTGTTTGGTCATTCTAGTCCATTGGTCTTCTCACTCCATGCCAGTTTGCATAAGAATTTAGTTTTATTTTAGAATTAATTTTGCAGGCAGTCAGTACTTGCTCAATGTTTAGACTTGGATTTAAGCTTACACTTAGTTCAGACTTCATGTATCATCTTTCCCTTGCTCAAGCTATGGCTGTTACCAACTTACTATTGCACAGATTCAAGCAAAGCTGGAACTTAAGCAATTTTGATTTTCTTTAGAACATTCTCTGCAAATTGTAAGCTGCTCTTGCCCAGGAAAGGTTCACCTCCAGGTCTCTTTTACTTTCCTCTCTGTGGTTATGCTTTCCTTTTTCAGAATGGACAGGCTGAATGAAAAGAGAAGCTATTATATACAAGCATCTCTTAATTTTGATGGAAAAGAAAAGCAGTTTGCAGATTGTCTGGCACTTGAAAGTAGAAGACAATATTTCTGTTATTTTTTAGAAGTGGTTTCCCTTTCACTTTATCAAACTCTCATCTTAGACCATTTCATGTTCCTATGATAGGTTATGACAGAATAACTTTTTTTATATTGGATTCGATTTTTTTCATAGAAAGAAAATACAAAAGGAATCTAAAGCACTCATTTAAATATTGCCCTTATTTATCCAGTTTACTGTGGATATGGGCTAGCACATAGGGAAGGAAAAAAATTATAGACCAAGCCTGGGAAAGGTGGTCAGTCTAAGCTGACACTAAATTTCTGTGATGCGTGGACAGATCTGAGTAACCCTTAGGTTATCACTGGTGGGAGTCACAAAATGGGGTCATAAAGTATTTCAGTGCAGGAATAGCCTTTTAAAAACTATAGCTCACTGAAAAAGTATAACGCAGTATTTCCCCCATATAGTAAAATCCAACAACTTCATTTTCTAAGCAATGTTTATTCCAATCTCAAGCTAATGACGTATTTATTGGGGATTTAAAAAAAAAATTATATTGTCAAATCTGGGCAAGAGTTTAAGCAGCTTTCATTGCGTGATCAGCACGGGCATAACTACCCCACACCATCCCATTTGCCAACAATGAAGTCATCGATGAGGCACCAGTTTATCAGGATTAACCAGACCCTCCAGTTTGTTCCATTTGCCTCAGTTACTCATGTGTGTGGGACCGAAACTCCCCAGAACATTACTCTTTCTAAGACTAAGTCTCAATAAAGCAGCTTTAGGAAGCTGATGAAGATGAACACACAATCACTCACATTTCTATACCGTGTCAGAATTTTCATTTACTTACGTATATTCCATGAAAAATTGCTGACTAAGCCTGGGAAGGTGGTCAATTTCGTTGACTCAATTTTTATTGCAAATGAATTTGAAAAGCTTTGAGACCTATAACATTTTAAAAATACAATCCATATGAACACATTGTTTGACTTCATTTTAATCCTCATGTGATTCTGTGACTAAGACAGTGCAGTTACTGTTATCCCCAATTTATAGATGAAAAAAATGAGTCCCATAAGGCATAGGTGACTTGGCCAAGGTTGCACAACTAAATGGCGCAATAGAAACTTGAACTTCGTTCTTTTTACTCCAGAACCCTCATGTTCTTCCCCTTGTATACCATTGAAACCATAATAAACATGAAATTTCTGGTCCACCAGGAAAAGGGCATGAATGCTGGACTGTTTTTCCAAAGGTCATGTGTTTGTCAGGATCCAGTCACACACTCTCCTGGGGCTCCTTGTCACCAATGGCCTACAATGGTGAGTACACTGACTTTATTAATAGATGGTGGTCTAACGTAAAGAAACAGAGGAAGATTGGTGCCCAGACAGGAATCATCATGTGGGCAATATCATGCTGGAGGAAGTTGTGATCCTGTTTAACAATTTAACACTTTGTGAGCATGCACTGTGTGTCAGGACCTCTGTCGGGAGCTTTTTCTGGGACAACTCTGCTCTAGAGAATCTCACAGTTTGGAGGGGGAGATAGAAGACAGTGTGACAAATGCAGCATGCAAAAGGTGTTATGGAAGCCCATGGTTAGAAATTTATACTCTAGCTGGAGCTAAGAAATAAGACTAGGAGAGGGATTTTAAAAATGCTTTTCAGCTAAGGTAAATCTGAGCAAAATCTTGAAAGAGAAGTAGTAGTTTGCCCAAGCAAGAGAAAGGGAAAGAAAGGACATTTCATGTACAAAAACATGGAGGTGTGTGAGAGTGTAGACGATTCAAGCAAGTGCCTGGTGATTGCAGGATGTGGAAAGAGATGAGGTTAGAGAGAGACAGGAGTAGATAACGAAAAGTGATAAATGTCAGATTAAGTAAGGAATTTGCATTTTATTCTGCGGACAAGACAAGGGAAAGCTGCTTCAGGTTTCATTTTTAATTAATTGAGGCAAAATTCACATAATGTAAAACTAACCATTTTAAAGTGTATATACAATTTGGTGGCATTTAGTACATTCATAATGTTGTCCAACTATCATGTCTGTCTAATTTCCAAACATTTCATCACCCCCAAAAAAGAAATCCTATGCCCATTAAACAGTCACTTTCTATTCCTCTTTCCCCTGGGCCCCCGACAACCACTAATCTACTTTTTGTCTCTAAGAATTTACCCGTTCTGAATATTTTATTTAAATTAAATCTTACAATGTATGATCTTATGTGTCTGGCTTCTTTTACTTAGTATGTTTTTGAAGCTCATCCATGTTGTAGTACAGGCAGTATCCTGTTCTTTTTATGGCTGAATAATATTCCTTTGTATGGATATACCACAATATATTTATCCATTCATGCCTTCATGGACATTTGGGTTATTTCTATTTTTTGGCTATTGAGAGCAGTGTTGCAATACACATTTATGTATACATTTTTGTTTGAATACCTGTTTTCAATTTTTTCAGTATATAATTAAGAGTGGAATTATTGGGTCATATATTAATCTTAGGCTTAACTTTTTGAAGAAGTGTCAAATTGTTTTCCGCATGGCTGAACTATTTTACATTTCTACCAGCAATGTATGTGAGTTCACATTTTACCACAGTAATGCTAACACTTGTTATTTTCCATTTTAAAAATTATGATCATTGTAGTGAGAGTGAAATGGTGTCTTATTGTGGCTTTGATTTGCACTTTCCTAATGATTAGTAAGGTAGAGCACCTTTTCATGTGCTTGCTAGCCATTTCTATATCTACTTTGGAGAAATGTCTATTCATCCTTTACTATATTTTAATTGGATTATCTTTTCATTCTTGAATTGTATGAGTTCTTTATATTCTCATGTATTCTGGATGCTATGCTCTTATCAGAGATATGATTTGCAAATATTTTCTCCCATTCTGTGAGTTATTTTTTACTTTCTTGATAGTGTCCTTTCATGCACAAACACTTTAAATTTTGATAAAAGTCCAACTTATTTTTGTTGTTATTGTTGTTCTTTGTGCTTTTTGTGTTAGAGCAGAGATCCGTTGCCAAATTCAAGGTCATTAAGATTTTCCCTATGTTTTCTAAGACTTTTATAGTTTTAGCTGCTACATTTGATCTTTGATCTATTTTGAGTTAATTTTTGTATATAGTGTGAAGTTAAGGGTCCAACTTCATTATTTTGCATGTTGATATACATGGTGAATGAAGAGATTATTCATTCCCCATTGAATAGTTTTTGCATCCTTGTCAAAAATCAATTTACCACATATATAATGGTTTATTTTGCAATTCTAGTCCATTGATACTATGTCAATCCTCATGTCAATATCATACTTATCATGGTTATTGTTGCTTTGTAATAGTTTTGAATGTGGGAAATATGACTTCTCCAATATTGTTTTTACTTTCAAAACAATTTTGGCTATTGCAATTCTATGTGAATTTTAGGAACAACTTTCCATGTCTGCAGAAAATGCTGTTGAAATTTTGATGAGGTTTGCAGTGAATCTGCAGCTTGGTTTTGTGAAAAATTCTCCTAGTTTTCTTTAGCTCTGTGTCTGTGGAGTCCTTTATCTTTTTCATCATATTTAAGACAATTGATCTGAAAGTCTTTGTCTAGTAAGTCCAATACTTGTGCTTTTTCAAGGACAGTTTCTACTAGTTTCTCCTTTTTCCCCCCCACGAAAGAGCCACATTTTGTATGTGTGTGTGTGTACACTTCACAATTTTTTTGAAAAGAAGACATTTTAAATATTATAATGTGATTGCACAATAATTGATATTATAATGTGAAAATAAGTTTCTATTCCCTTTCTGGGTTTTGTTGATGCTGCTTGTTTTGGGTTCTTGTTTGCCTTTTTAGTGGCTTTTCTAAATTTGTTTTATAAAGTGTGTATTCTTTGTCATATGTAACTCCTGAAACCTGTGTTCTATTAGCTTGGTGGTCACCCTGTGTTTTGACAGAATTTCTTTAAATGCTTGGAGGCAAAAAAAGAAAAAAAGAAAAGAAAAAACGAGAAAAACTTTTCCAATCTTTTTAGATTGGCTCTGTGTGGAGGTACTCCTAGAACAGTTAGCTAGCCAGGCCATTTATAACTCTGTCTTTTCCTGCTTGCCCAGAGCCTGAAGGTCAGTCAGGGGTGAAAGCTTAGAGTCTTCCTAGGACTTCTCTGAACATTCATCCAGCTCTGGGAATGTGTGTGGTATTATCAATTCCCCAGTATCTGAGGGAACTTTTAAAAGCCCTTATCCTCCTATGTATTTCCTTTCTCTATCTCCTTTTCCCCATGCTTTTTAGTTTGTCTGTCTTTGTCCTGACCACTATCCCTTGCCCTAACATACTGTGGGCAATACTTTTGCACTTAAATGCTTTCAGTAAATGCTGCCTGGGAGTTGCTCCAGCCCTAGGAATGCTCTGAGTACAACAAAACAAAGGCAGGCCCTTGTGCTGGTGTTGTAGGAACCCATCAAAGAAATTGAAGCACATAACCACCATTTTTTGAGACTAATGTTTCCTTTGCCATTAGCAACTTATACCAAGACAGCATGGTACCATCTTCATGACCACCTCTGCTTTGGGGAGTGGGGGATAGTTGATGGGCTATACAAAATACCATACTGCTTTTATCATAACATCACAGCCTCCTTCATCATTAAGTTTTCCTTGATTGTTATAAATTTTTAACTAGATTCCAGAATTCTGCTGAAGTTGATTGTGATAATTTTGACAGGTTATTAGTTGCTTTTTTCTCTTTCACGTATTCTTTAAAATTTTTTATTGTGGGAAAACATCTATAACATAAATATCGCCACTTTAACTATTTTTAAGTGTACAATTCAGTGGCTTTGATTGGATTCACATTGTTGTGCAACCATTGTCACTACCAGTTGCTTTTATGAAGAGGTGAAGCCCTGGAATACCCTACTCTGTCGTTATGTCACTTTCTACTTCAGGTTTTGAGGAGGAAAATACTGTCCTGTGATCTGTGTTAGAAAAGTTAGAGGCTTAAAACATTATTGGTGGTAGAAAATACATGTTAAAATACAGGGTATGCTGAATCTCTCAGTATTGTATTTTTTACTTCCAATGAATCTACAATTATTTTAAAGTCAACACTTAAAAACATAATGAATACTATATTTGAGGAATATGTATACATATAGCTATGTAGATATTTGAAAGGGAAAAACCTAAGTTCAAAATAGCAGAAACAAAGAAATATAGAAAGAAATAGTATAGAGTTTCCAAAGAAAATTCTGGGATCATGCGTGCCACTGCACAAAAGAGCAATCAGGAGACAATCACATTGAACACTGAACAAGCCTGGAAGAACATTTGGCTTGATTTGAAGTGGGGAAAAAAAGGTTGAATTGGAATGGGTGTTAAAATAAGCTCTCACAGGACCAACTCGATTACATTTTCACTTGTCAGCCAGGTTGGGTTTCATGTAAACAAAATATACTTGGACCAAAAAAAAAAAAAAAAAAAAAAAAAAAAAAAAAAAAAAAAAAAAAAAAAAAAAAAAAAAAAAAAAAAAAAAAAAAAAAAAAAAAAAAAAAAAAAAAAAAAAAAATTAACAAAAACCAAGGACAAAGAAACTAGAACTGTAAGACAAATTTAGGTTACAGGAAAGGGCTAATTATTGCAGGCTAGTTATTGCAGGGGTAGGCAAAACCTTTTTTCTCTACCTTCTGTTCAGGGACTGAGCTTACAAATTAAAATGACGAAAGACAGATTAACAGAAGAAAAGGCATGCAATTTAATTTGATATTTTAATTTTTATGTGTACACAGGGTCACACAAAAAAGGAAGTGAAAATCTAAAGAATAGGTTAGGCTCGAGTGTTTACATACCATCTTTACAAAAAGTGATACATTTGTGGAGAAGTGACAAGACAAAGGAAAAATGTTGGGGCTCCTAGGTGTGGTAAATTGTGGGAAGGTAACTATATGAAGGGAAGGTAATGGAAGACAAGGGTTATTTCAATAAGGATTGTTTGTACAGATTCAAGTGATAAGAGTTGCCTCCTCTTCCTGGTACTGGAGAGGGAACACTTTGACAAAAGGAAATTCATACTCTGTCTTTGGGTATAAAGCGGGAGAGTAGAGAGCTTTCTCTGTATGTGCTACTTACCTATTACCTTCAGCTCAAAATAATCCTATGCCAAAGTAGCATATTTTGGGGTGGACTATTCTGATCTCCTTCAGTTATTTAAAGGGAAACGTGATTTAGTACAAGGAGCTAGGTGCTCACAAACCACCAGAACAGAGGAGCAGGCTATAGCAGGAGATGAGCAATGGTCTCCAGAAGTTCCACCACAGATACGACCCTCTCGAGGTGCTGCCATCTCAACCACAAAATATAAAATTGACTTAAGAAAGCCAGATTAGGAAGCCATAAACAGTGTTAACGCAAATGCTTCTTGACAACCCCATTGAAATGTAGTAATTGGGGCTGGAACACGGAGTGGGATATTCATCACCCTTAACAGCTGCCTCCTGCCACTTGAAGCTGTGGCTGGACACTGGCGTTTCCATGACGTTCTTTCCCGACAGTCACAAAGGCACCAAGATAGTTTCTGCTTCATTTCCAACTTTGAAACCTCATGCAAATGGAATCTCATTTGCCTCCGGGACCCTACCTGCAAGACCGAAGAATGCAATTTTTTTTTCCTTGTGTCCTTTTTTTTAATTATTCTTAAATTTATTGGGGTGACATTGTTTAGTAAAAATTGCATAGGTTCCAATTCTACAATACATCATCTCTGTGTTGTGTTGTGGGTCCATCACCCAGAGTCAGTTCTCTTTCCATCATCATGTATTTGAGACCCTGTCCCTTCTCCCCCCACCCCCTTGCAATTTTTAACTTTTCAACTTTACAGTACAGAGATGCACACAAGGAGAAAGTGGGAATGGGTGTTCAATGCCAATTGACTACATTCAGCTCTAGTAGTTGAGATACCCCCTCTATTTGTATCTATTCCTTTGATTGGCAATACTGTTACACCAAGATCAGAATGAGAAAAATTACCTTCTAGGTCATTTTCTGCTAACCCTCTAACTTTGCAGATAAGGAAGCAGAGATCCAGGAAATTTAAGTGACCTGTTCTAGATCCTGTAGCTCAATAACAGCAAATCTTAATTCCTAATCAAGGATTCTTTACTTATTTATACTCTCCTGTCCAAAGTGAATTTAAAATAGCTTACCAATATATTAAAAATATATATATAGCAGAGCAAAGTTATTAAAAAATAAGTACAAAATATGAGGGACACAATAAGTGAGCATAGGCAAGGGAAGGGATCACTTCAAGAAGCCAGGACTCCAGCAAGTACAAGTCAACATTAGAAGTAGCTTTGAAGACTAAGCAAGGACTCCATCTGTAATTTCATTTAATTTTAAGGTGTTTGGTTAATGAATTTGATCTCAAATTTGGTATGTTAAAAAAGAGTTCCTTTTATTTTACCACACACATGCACGGAAAGTTCTTTAGTCAAAAGGCCTTAAAATGAATAGTTGATTTCGTAAAAGCTTTTTCTTCAAAACTCAGGAAGCCCCAAAGGCTGAAAGGACTCCATGTAAAGTTTAGGTGGCTAAGACAGAAGTGATTTGTTTTGTGGAAGGGGTGACAGGACCCCTAAAGGTGTGGAGAGGAGAATTCAATATCTCAGATTACCCGTAGGTCAGCATTTCACACTTGGGGGCTATCTGTGCATGTCAGATCTGTCAGCTGGATCTGCTGAGATGACTAGGGAGGGAGCAGACATGCCAAGCAGCAGTTTGATTTTGTGATTGCTTTAGAATGTAGTAAATAAAATCGCCCCTCAAGAGCCAACTAACAAAAACAGACTGGACACCCAGTATAAGTTATCAGCTTTGAGTTTTTGTAAAATGTATTTTGGAAATTAATAACTTTTTTCCCTTCTTACCACTTAGCTCCCTTCCATCACATTAAAAAAAAATTTTTTTTTTTTTTGCCAGAACACAATCTGATGTTCTCTCCAACTTGTTCCTCTAATTGCAATTAAACCCTGGGGGAGTAATCTTTTCAAATGCCAGAAAATAACTTAGTGCCCAAGGGAATGACAAAGCTGGAAATGTGATGTGAGTAATCACCAGACCAGCTTTTTCTGTTCCAGAACAAAAGAATGACTGAGAAGATGGGATCACCCCAATTCTCAAACCAGAAGTCCTAGTATTTATTTCTCCAAGAAAATAATTGTTCTGTATTCTTTGGATTATCTGACAAACTGCTTCCTGGTGGATTGATTTACTGCCATACTGAGAAAGTAATAAATCAATAACCAGCTTTGTTGAGAAAGCAGGGAAAAGTGATGTTAGCTGGAGGAACCACATAAGACTTCAGAAATGGATTACATTTAGAGGGGAAAGAATGTAATGCATTTGAGAGGACCTTGGAAGACCTGATAGACAAATAAGAGGAGTTGAAGAGAAACTTAGGAGTGATGAGTACTATGCCAGTCTCATTTTGCATAGGTTAGTGCTGCAGGCAGGCAGCTAAGAGTCCCTGCTGATACTGGACAGCAGTCCATGAACCAGCTAAGGTCGTCAGACCTGGTGCCTGGGTGGGTGCTAGAGTCATGGAAGATACGGTGGCGTAAAGAGAGAAGTTGCTTTGGCATCAGAGAGGCATGAATCTGAATCTCAGCTGTCACTTACTAGCTGAGCTTGCCTGGAAGAGTTACTTCAAGTCTTGAGCCTCAGTTTCCTCACCTGTAAAACTGGGATAACAATTTCTTGCCCCACAGTGCTCTGACAAGGATAAGATCTAAGGTCTCAAATGTGACTGGGACAATGTAGTTGATAACTAGTAGCCATTATTGTTAAGGAGGGGACTTCGGGGCCCATGGAGACTAGATTAAAAAAGAATATCAGGAACTGGTTCACATGTTTTAAGTTGATAGAGCAATTTCTGAATTACAGAGAAAGCCACAAGTTAAGAAAAGCACATGATAAGTAGAGTCATTGGAGGGAATCTAATGCTAAGTCACTGAGAGGAAATCAATGATTTATTTGAGGAAAATGATGTCCAATTTATCAGTAGAAAGCTATTTGACATTTGTAGGAAATGGAAGAAAAGTCAGGTCAAAAAGTAAAAATGCAGAAACCATTAACTAGATGAGATGGAATGCTTGCTGGTATGAGGGAGGGTACAGTGTGAAATAAGTGGTTTTGATATAATTGGAGAAAGACGGGTAACAAATGGTATATTTAGGCTGGAGTTCAGGGAGTTGTTTCATTCTTTGTGAGGTACAAATGACACTAGCAATAGCAGCAAAAATGTTTTCTAAGCTAGTATTCTCTCTGAAATCTCTGCCAGCGTAAATGCCTTAATTTAAAAAACAATTAAAAATAATAAAAGTAGAAAACAGTGCCTGAGCAAGGTACTAACAATCAGTTTCTCAATGAAACAGAGGACACTGAAAAGTTAGGTCAGATAAGAAATGGGAAACTTTAATTACGTGCCTGTCAGTTGTCAGGCTATCTGATTCAGGTTGAAATGCAGAGATGAGATTTTTAGGATGAGATGAATGACTAATGCTAACCAAGTGCACGTAGACTAACTCCGTGTGGCACGGAGTGCATAGGGAATGAAGCGGGATTGGTTTAGTCAGGTGTTTATGGGTGATCCTTTATGTAATGTAGCACAACCAAGGCCAGTGTTTTCGTAGGTGGAGTAAGCCCCAAACACCTATCTAGATAAAATTCAAGCATTGATCAGAAAGAGTTGGCTGAAATAGATTTTAAAATAACTTTTTAAGCAGCCTAAAGGCTGATTTAAAACATTACTGTGCACATATAAAAATTGTTTGCTACAAATAAATGAAGAAGTCCAGGTATTGGGGGTGAACTAGAAATTTGTGACTAAATAAATAAATAAATAAATAAATAAAGTTTTCTGAAATTAATAATAACAAGATTGTTTTTAAACACATCAAATCAGCAAGTTATAGGTATGGAAATGTTCTGTGTAGATAAAAAATAATATAATTAATTGAATTATATTACATTTCCTCCATCCATACAGTTTTTTTATCTTTTTGTAAATTTTGTATAGAAATGAGATAGTACTGTTTTGAAGTCTACATTTTTTGCTTAAAAACAAAATCTTTCCATGTCAATAAATATACATATTTTTAATGTGTGTGTTGTCTGGACATTATGCAATCTAACTAATCTACCTTTTTGATATGCAGATTATGTTAAGTTCCATAATTTAAATGAATACTTTATTTACTTTTAAAGTTAGTTTAATATTTCGCTCTCAGTATGTTCTTTATGCACAATAATTCTACACATTTCTGAACCATATCATGTTCTCAGAGTATAGCATTATGCTCTATGCACCGGAGAATGAGCAAGTAATTTTATCCATTCACTGGAAGGGATTTTAGCGCCTCAGCTCAATATTTCACTATTACAACAGTGCTAAACTGAACATTCTTGCTTGATTATTTCTTAGGATAAATTTCAAGAAGTTGAATTGCCATCCCAGAGGGGATACACATTTTTAAGGCTTTTACTACATACTGCTAAACTGACCGCTTGAAAGGTGATCAATTTACCTCCGTGCCCCATTTCCCCACACCCTCCTCAATGCTGTATAGAGAGCATCATTCTATTTAATCGTTACAACGTTGATAGGTTAACAAAATGGCATCTCACCCTTATTCGTAGATCTTTAATTGCTAATGAGGGTGAGAATATCTTCTTATAACTATTTGTTAGTCTGACTTTTTTAAAAGGAATTCTTAGTATATGTTCTTTTTGTGCAATTCCTGGGGGAATATTATGTGTTACGTGGTGCAAACAATGGGAGAATCAACTGACAGTTTATATTTATAAGCATATTAAGTTTCTTGGAGGCCAAGGCCTTGTTGGTAATGAGTTGGCCTCCTGGATTCATCACTGAGCTGTGTGAAGGATTGAGCTGTAACTTGCAGGGAAAGACTTGCTTAACATCTCATACGTTATCAAAAAAAAAAAAAAAAGGGTACTGGAGAATTAAAATGATAAGCTGTTGGGACTTGAGTACAGGAATATCTTTCAAGGCTATGTGACAAGCTAGAGAAGTGGCAGCCAACCCTAAACGTCCCCGGTAAAGGATCACAGTGGTGACTGGGAAACATTTACTTTATTAATCAGACTTTCAAAGCCTTTTACTTCTACTCAAGATTTTTTTTTTTAAATAAAGTTAACTATCCAATTTGATTGAGTTAAAAAATTATTTAGCATGCAGTAAAATTCTATGAATTTTAACACATGGGTAGATTTGCATAACCATTAACCTAATTAGGATGTGGAACAGTTATATCTACCCCCAAAACATCCTTATTACCCATTTGTACTCAAGCCCTTCTCACACCTCGAACCTGTGGCCACAAATGATATGTTTTCTGTCACTTTGGTTTTGTCTTTTTGAGAGTGTAATATTAATGCAATCATATAATACAAAAACTTTGAGACTACCTCCTTCCTCTCAGCATAATGCTTTTGAGACTCATCCAAGTTGTGTGTATCAATAGTTGGCTCCTTTTATTTCTGAGTAATATTCCATTGAATGGATATACAATAGTTTGTTTAACTACTCTCTTATGGAAAGGTATTTGGTTGTTTCTAGTCTTTAGTGACTATAAGTAGAATGGCTATAAACACTCTTGTGAAGGTTATTGTGTGAAAATGTTTTTATTTCTCTAGGATAAATATGTAAAAGTAGGATTGTTAGAGCACCGGTAAATTTATGTTTAATTTTATAAGACACTGTCAAAATGGTTTTGCAGAGTGGCTGTATCATTTTTACATTTCTACCAGCAAAATATGAATGATCCAGTTTCTTCACATCCTTGCCAATACTTGGTGTCAGTATTTTCTACTTTAGCCATTGTAATAAGTGGGTGATGGTATCTCATCATAGGTTTAATCGGCATGTCCCTAGTGGCTAAACATCTTTATTGAACATCTTTTCATTTGCTTATTTGCCATCCATATTTCCTCTGTGATGAGGTATCTATTCAAACCTTTTGTGCATTTTAAAATTGGGTTGTTTTCTTGCTATTGAGTTTTGAGCATCACTTACATATTCTGCATACAAGTCCTTTGTCAGATATGTGATTTGCAAATATTTTCTCCTAGTTTTTAGCCTGACTTTTCATTCTCTCAATAGTGTCTTTCGTAGAGCAAAAGTTTTTAATTTTGATGAAGTCTCAGGACCTGTCTTAAGTAGTCTGTGTGAATGCTCAGTCTCACAGCCTCCCGTTCACCTCATTTCCATATATTTGGTCTCCATATCCAATGCCCAGGACTCTTCTCTCTCCTCACCTGCTCACAAAAGTCAATTCAAACTGTTTATTATATAAGGTAAATAAATACTTGATTTGCTTTTCAAAACAATTCAACACTGGGCATGTTCATTTATGCACCTTTATCCATGCCCACTTCTGAGCCATATACCCAAAAGCTAGATATTCGGTCTTTTTTACCTGGCTCTGAGCCACACCTAGCATTTGAGAAGATAGACCATCATGGCTGGAGGTGGTTTCCGAGCCGTGGTAGCAAACAGGGGGTTTGTGAATCAGCAACATCACCATTACCTGGGAACTGGTAAAAATTCTGACTCTCAGACCCTACCCCAGGCCGCTGAGGAGAATCTGCATTTTAATGAGATCCCCAGGTGTACATTAAGGCATGTGAAGCACAGCTGTGCCGCTCCTCTGGTTCTTTCTCTTACTTTCCAAACCAAGAAATTGAGGTTCAGAGAGAGCAGAGATGAGAACCTGGCCCTCTTATTCCAAGACCAGTGCCTTCTGCACAGCACCATCCTACCTCCAGCCTTTTGAATGACAACGACAACCTTAACTTCTGCCATCTCATCCTGGGCCTTGGTAGAGCACCCGCATTTGTCTTGATATGGCCTTTCTCCAAAAAAGACTCCCCTCACTCCTTATTCCTAATAGCCCCTAGGGATATCCAAATATCAAAATGCAAACTTTCAAATTTTCCTAATGAAATAAGCTAAACACTCTTTTGGGGGAATAAAGTGATTTTTCCCCTTGCATTTGTTTACTTCTCTGTAAGCTCCTGAGATGGCTAACATGCTAGTTGTTAATCACACCATCTGTTCACACAGCACTGCTACATCATTTGATTCATACTTTTCTTTTTAAGGAATTTTTTTTTCAGAACAATATGTTTGTGTCTGTGTTATTCCCATCATTTGGCAATGTAGTATGAGCTATTTAAACTTTCCTATTTATTGTAAATGGCTTTTCAATCAGCAAATATTTTTTAAATGTGCATACACCACCAAAAAAAGCTGTGTCTACTGACTTTTCGAACATTGGAAACACAGAAAAATCTGCTCTAGTCTGCCTGCTGTCAAAATTTTAACCATCTGATTATATTTAAATGAAGTGTTTAGGAAGATGATTTATCTGACTGACCCTGAGAAATTTTCCCCTCTGGTCCTGAAGATGGCAGTGCTGTGCAATTAGTATAACCCTTCATTCTCTGCCACCCCCACCCACCAAATGGAATTTCTGGAATGGCAGAAACCGGGGGAGGATTCGCTAAGTCTGAACCTTCTAACACTTAGCATAAACCTCTTCTGAACCCTGGGACAATTTGGTTTATCTTTTGGTCCTTTTGTTTTTGTTCAAAGCTGTACCCCATGCATTTCCTGTTTCCAGCCTGGATCAGAAATGGAAATAGTGTAAAGGTTATTCTCCTGTCATGGGTAACCAGGAAGTGCCTATGTAGTTTACTGAGAAGCTGGTTTTCCACAAGCCCGCTTGGCTTTTATTTATTTATTTTTTAAAAAATTCCTAACAAAGGCTTGACCCAAGATAAGCTGAAGCTAAGAATACTGGAGGTTTTGAATGCCTACTGGGACCACAGCGCTGGGAGCTTGCCTCTCCTTGTTTCCTCTCCTTAACAACAGAGACTGGCCTCCTGACATGCTTTAAATTTCATCAGCAGGATCTGAAACGTGGGGCTTAGTGAGACACATGCTTAAGCCCCAGGCCGTATAACCCAGAGGGCAGTTTCTTGGTCCTGTCGTTGTTAAGGTTTGGGCATGGAAACAGAGGGGACAGGGTGTTTATAGTTACACCCAACTTAACTTTTGAGAGAGTTGAAAGTTGGTGACAATACAACTACCCAGAAAACATTTATTGAAGACTTACGTGAAATGCATTATATTAAACACTGTTTTAAATAATAACCAGCAATATTTATGTGCCATGAGCCAGCCCCTTGCCGAGAATTTCAGCAACATGTCATTTATTCTTTACGAGAACTGTATGAGGTAGGTACTATACCCATTTATTTTTTTCCCACATAAAGAGGTTTGGAAATGTGGCTAAGGTCATGCAACTCATAAGTGGAATTGTTGAGATTCAAAGTCAAGTGTCTTGTATTTCGATTCATAGGTAAAGATGTCATGGACCTCAAGCTCTCAAGTTGGAATTAGACATATTTGGTACCCATGTAAGAATGTCAGCGAAGGGGAGACCTAGTTCCCAGTACGTTCCTTCTGCCAAGTGCCACATAGTTGTAAAGAAGCCAGGCTCTCAGAGAACATGTGTGTCATTCGGGTCAGAGGTCCATGGGGAACAGCACACTTAAGTAAACTAGGATGTCTTTCTCCAGGGTGGTCTATTCAGAGAATTCCTGGGGCAAAGATTTGCTAATAAACTAGGGAGACCAAGGGTATCCAGTTGGGCATATATTTGTAGATTTGGATACCCAGGAATAAAATGCACCCAAGTTTTCAAGCTGTTTTTATCCTGTGTGCTGTACCATTGCTCAAGCTCAGAGCACATCCCAACTAGTTTTGTTTAATGTCTCAAATTTAAACGTCGGGGCTTCTCTTTCATCTTTGTCATGAAAATATGGGTGTGTAGAATCCCATTTTGCTGCCCTGTGCTTATGAATGTCTTACAACATTGCTTGGAGCCGTGATTCTCCAAATGTAGTCCCTAGGCTTGTAGCATTAGCATCCCATGGGAACTTGCTAGAAAATGCCTGTT
Source organism: Lyroderma lyra (assembly GCA_004026885.1). NCBI lineage: Eukaryota > Metazoa > Chordata > Mammalia > Chiroptera > Megadermatidae > Lyroderma > Lyroderma lyra. Next base: position 110,297 of record PVJL010004500.1, on the reverse strand, counting down.
CGCAGGCCCTGTCCCAGACCTACTGAATCAAAAACTGGGAGTGGAGTCTGACCATCTGTGTTTTAACAGCTTTCCAGGTGATTCTCATGCAGATTAATGTTTGAAAACCACTGGACTATATCTGTAATTGGGAGGGGAAAAATGGCGTTCGAGTGAGTAAATGGCCAAAGTGTTGAAATGCTGTGGAAGAGAAGCCAGTGGGAAGGATAGGAAGCACAGTCCCTAGGCCGCACGGGTGTCCAACTTGCTTGTACTCATCTCCTTGAGGTTTCATCGGACCCAATGTCCTCTTTCAGGACCTTTTGCTCACATGGCTTCCATTCCATCCAGTTTCCCACCCCTTCCCGCAAGCCTGGGGAATTCTTTTCTAGCTTTGAGAGGATGGAGAGATGGGAGACGGAGGTGTGGATGTACACAAGTTGCTAGGAGTCATCCCATTTTCTTCCAAATCTAGTCTTTTGTAAGTCAAAATTGAGGGAAAGACTCCTGTGTATTCTCCTTTGTGAGATCGTATTCTCTTTCTCAGGCAATGAGCTTAGAACAGCTGGTCTGGGAGGTGAAGAGAGGTAAAAAAAGGAGGGGAAATAATATTAGTTAGTGGTTCAAAGTTATTATGGCAACACACTGGTATGCAAAATGCTTGGTTTTTCATATTTCTCCCCCAAATGCCTTGGGCAGAAATTTTATCACACAGAGATTAGATGTAGCTCTGGGTTGCTGCAAGTAATTTGAGAAGCTCCAACTACTTCCCCTCAGTGGGAGAATGTCTCTTCTATTAAGGATCTAGTGTAACTTAAATTTCTTTTTAGAAGTTTGTTTTTATGAGTAAAGCTTAGATCTCTTTGGGCATTGATTTCTTAGGATTCATATACTTCCTGGAGAATATGCCTTAGTTTGCCAGATACTTGCCAAGGAATAGCTCTCCTTCAGGGTCTGTCTTAAGTCTAAATTATTCTTTCAAGTATTTGCTGATCACTCCAGCCAATACGGACCCTTCTCCTTCCTAACTGCCCCAATATTTACACATTTAGTAATTTGTTCATGTTCAGTTTAAAAACCTCTTTTATACTGCCTTGATTTATTTTCTGTTTCAAGTCAGATTTCTTCCTGTGTAGACAATTCTTGCCTCCTCTAAACTGTTATAATCTTATAGGAGATGGGGACCACTGCAGTGTGTGAAGAAATTACTTCCTCTCTATCACTTCACTATTATGCGAATGCTGAGGTTATTGCTTTATATTAAAATGGTGTTATTCCATGGATCTATATTGAGGACAAGTCATACCCACACCCAGCCACAGCTCAAAAGTAAGGTCAAGTCTAGTGTGTATGACTTGGGGAAAGAACATACATATTAGACCATCACTGATGGTGCAGGAGAGAGGAGTGGGGTACTGCCTTGGTCTTGACTTTGAAGGGAGAGTTGGGATGTCAGAGGTATGCGTGTGTGTGTGTGTGTGTGTGTGTGTGTGTTTGTGAGGTGTGTTGAAGATAGTATCTGCCACATGGAGGTCTCTACTCAAGGTTGTTTTGAATGACGCTCAGAGACTCCATAGAGTTCCAGAGGAGAGCCTTCTGGGTCTCCTTGGTGTGCGGGTCAATAGTAAGAGGCTGGTGGATTGTCCATCCTCTTTACTTATGAAAGCAACTCCAGCGCTTTCTGTTTACCTGTGAGGACTTTGTGCAAGATTCTGCTCAAATACAGGTTTGAAATACAGGTCTTTGTGCTGAAACAATACTAGGGAATAAAGGTCTTCTTTGTAGTTTGGATTGTTTTAATTACTGCACTCTCAGTGTTTCTTTCCCTTTATTAATTCTTGGGATTTTGAAAACCTTGGTTGAAAACATCTCATCTGGGCTATGGGAAAAGTTTGTGCTCACACTGAGATCACTCCCAGAGTAACCATGGGGGTGATAGAGAAAACCAGAGAGAAAGACATCCAAGGTGAAGGTAACATCTGGCGAAAGAGGGCAAAAATTGGGTCAGGAAGCACTTTCTTTCCACTGTTCTCTCCACCCCAATTTCTTATTACAGTGCTAATGAGAGTTTATTATCAAGATGTTATTTTTTCAAGTGATATCCTCCTCTCCAACTATCTAGTACAATCCTGGGTCCTTAGTAGGTACTCAGCGAACACTTTCTGAATGGAATGACATCAAGACGCCTGTACTGTTAAAGAAAAGAGATGCGGAAGGTTGAGAGGAGAATACGAGGCAGGAAGACCACTAAAGGTGAACTTGTCCATCTTCATGGACGGTTGAAAGGAAAGACCAAAGTCAGAAATGAAATGTACCCCCGTTCCCTACCCCTCATACGATATTTGACTTATCTTATTAAAGACTGAGAACATAGGATGTCAAACTGGGTCCCCAAATTCTGATTTTGGGGGTTATGTTCTGGGAGTCTGTGGATGCATGTGATTTCATTTCAGACTCTGATTGTCTCAGACTGCTCAGAAAACAGCCTTTGGGCTGTAATTTTCTTTTCTTTTTTCTTTTTTTTTTATGCTTTAAGAAAAGCTCGTCTGGCTTTTCTCAGTAAAGAAATAAAAAAGCGGCAAGGCCTTCTGCAGCAGCCACAGGAGCAGCCGTGGTGGCGGCAGCACTGCTGGCCCAGCTGCCGCCATGGCTCATAAAACGATCCGAGCGGGATGAGCACATGTAGCAGAATGATCAATCCACGGCTGCCGTATCGCTTCTATTTATAATCTTGGCAGAGCTACACATTTCAGGGGTTTTCGGAGACGGAGGAACTCTGCCACATGAGGTGATTTTAGCTCTCCTCGTTTCAGAGTTTGCATTTCCAGCCTCGGAAGGGATCGATGTTCCTGTAGCACCCAACGAGCTTCCTGCTCCTGGGAGACGACGTTCAGCACGGGCCAGGAGGCCTGTCCGAAGGCTCCCTGTCCTGCGGGGATTTTCTAGCTTTCTAAGGAGTTTATGAGACAGGGATGTAGTTTAAGTATTTTTGCCTGTTTATCCACAGATAATAACCTTAATTCACCTCAGGGTTTATCTCACACATCTCTCTCTGTCTTGCCTCAAATTATTTATTGCCAATACTGGCCTCTCTGTTAATTAAATGGTGTGTCTGTGGGGGCATTTCCACTTGGATGATAATTAATGTGTTTTTGTCCCCATCCAGCTGCCCATGAACTCTCCGTAGATAAATTGTTTTGTAGCACAAATTTGCAGCTGGGCTGGGATAATGATTTTTCTGCTTCACTAATAAATAAATAAATAAATAGATAGATAAATAAATAAATAAAAGCCAACATCAGCCAAAGCACAAGATCAGATCGCTTCTCTACGTTTTTGCAACTTGGAAATGTGGGAAGAGGAGGAAAGATACTTTCTAATTGGTACATAAGAGCACCAAAGCTCCACAGTGTCCATGGTGGAAGCTACCTTGACCTTTTGGTTAATTTGTATATTTATTTGATATCCTTCCTGTGTCTCTGGTGGCGTATATGTAAGACATGTGGTTTCTGGGCTATTTATTTATTTTTGTTTCAGAGATTTGTTGAAATGTGACAAATTTTCTTTTTAATGCACAGTCTTCTTTTTTATTTTACTGTGCTACTCATGATTTATTAATTAATTTGTTAGTTAGTTTGTTTTTTGTGGGAGGCAGAATATGTCAGGGTGGTTCAAGGTTTAGGCTCCGGAATGACAGCTGCGTTTGAATCCTTATTTCATCTCTTGTCAGCTATGTGACCTCCTTATATCTTACTTTTCTCATCTACGAAGTGAGAATAATAATAATAATCAATATCTCCCTCATAGGGATATTGTGGGGACTATTAGCATTATTTATGTCAAACAAAATAGCACATACTAATAATCAGGATTTTCCAAAGCCTATGTTAACATTGATACAGATTCATTGGAAAAATTGGAAAAACTTGTCTGGTTTTATAAAACTAGACATCAGTCTTAATTGACAAAAGTCTCTGGAAGTGCAGTTGTAGCTCCAGAATATGAAAACGTCAAGATTTATAGTTTTAATGAATGTGAACCTCAAAGAAAGGAGGTGTAATTGAAATGGCAAGACACGGAGAACTGGCCCACCGGACGGGAGGGGTGTCTACAGGTGAACAATATCCCCACAGTAAAAGGAGGAGGCAGTGTCTTGGGACAAAACTCCCCTCCGAGTACTTTGCTGACACAAACCTTATTATTCTATTTACTCAGTTCAGACTTGACCTCCCTTTCCCTCAGCAAAAGTGTTATTTAAAAAAAAAATCATATAGTTGGAAAAAAGCAAATTAAAGCATCTTTGGCCTTATAACACCTACTCCTGATTCAAAATAACACAATTAGGGAAAATGCCATATCAAAACAGGGTTCCTCCATGAGCTGATGACAATTATGTCCGGAGAGCTTTAATCCGGCTTGGTTCTTGATCACAGGATCTGAGTCAAGGTGGTTTCCAAACCAAATGTTAACATAGTTCATAATAAGAATCTAGAAAGGAAGTCGGTATCATCACATTTAGGGAAACCTCTCTGGTGAAGGTTTTAGAGAGAAATGGGTCAAGGGGTTTTTTTTATTTTTTAAATAATTGCCTTCAGAGCTTTAGAAATATTGTCGGATGATCACTTTTTTTGATGCTCCCAAATTTGCCTGAAGGAATTAGGAAACTACAGATGACCTAGCAATCGTTTGAGAATTACCTCTGGCCATTGTATTAAGTACCTCATAGAGGTCTGACAATTAACTTCACAAACTCATCCTAGCAAAAGTGCTACATACCTCACTGCTGAGTATCACTATGGTCACCTTCAAAGCACTCCCCTTGGGAAGCTATGCACTGACGCCAGTGCCTAGTCCACCCTTCAAAGCAATTTTGGAACTCTTTTTCTGGAATAGTCATCAGAGCTGTTGTAGTACTACCCTTGAATGTCATTAAAATGTCTTCCTTTCAATATTTCCTTTATCTTTGGGTAAAGAAAAAAAGTTATTGGGGGGCAGATCAGGTGACTGGGGGGGGGTGTTCCAATACAGTTATTTGTTTACTGGCTAAAAACTCCCTCAGAGACAGTGCCCTGTGAGCTGGTGCATTGTCGTGATGCTAGAGCCCTGAGTTGTTGGTGAAAAGTTCAGGTTGTTTTTTTCTAACTTTTTCACACAGCCTTTTTAGCACTTCCAAATAGTAAACTTGATTGATTGTACAGTTGGCAGAAATTCATAATGAACAATCTGTCTGATATCAAAAAAGGTTAGCAGCATTATTTGGACTCTGGATTTGGACCGACAGAACTTTTTTGGTTGTGAAGAACTGGCTGACTTCCATTGTGCACTTTGATGCTTTGTTTCAGGGTCGTATTGGTACACCCATGTTTCATCACCAGTGACAACATGGCCCAAAACATCGTCTTGCCTCTCCAAAAGGTCTTGGCAAACTTCGACCTTCCTTGGCTTTTGTTCATCAGTGAGCTCCTTTGGGACCATATTACACACACCTTTCTCATGCCAAGGTTTTCAGTTAAGATTTTTCTGTTTCTCTGTCAATGTTTCTTGGTCTGCTATGCTTCTCACAGTCAGCTGAAGATTTTGATCCACAATTCTACAAATTTTTGCAATGTTTTTTGTCAGTTCTGCTCATGACTGGCCACTCTGACCTCTCTTCATCAGTGACACTTTCTCTCCCCTCAGAAAAATGTTTAATCCATTTGTGTGCTGCTGTTTTCTTCATGGCCTTATCCCCATAAACATGGACTAATACATCCCTGATTTCACCCCCACTCTTGCCAAGTTTAACAAGAAATTTAACGTTTGTTCTTTGCTCTAATTCAAGCTCCAACATTCTTGTGACAGCACACAAAAGCACGCAACAACAATAATGAACGCCACTCAGCAAGACACCGCCACACACTGACATGACCACAGCCGTGAGACACAGATACACCAAGGTTATGACACCTTACTGAGTTGTTTGTACAGTGCTGCCTATGTAAGCACACAGTGGTGGCAAGTTTGTGAACTTCATTGTCAGACCTCTTACATTACATTGTGTAATTCTGTTGCAACTTTAATTAATATTTTCCCACTTAGAAACTGAGAAAGCTGAGGTTCAGACACACAGCTGGTAAATTATAAAACTGGAATTCAAACTCTGCTAGTCTGACTTAAATACTTAAATCCATATGTTGTTACTCTTAACCGTTATATTCCCTTCTATGATCTCGCATGAAGTGTTTAAAATGCAAGAGTTGATGAGTATCTATTATAACCTCATTATACCAATTCTAAGACCTAAAAAGTTTCTCCTCTGGGATTTCCATAGATACTAGGAACTATGCTGACAATTAGACTAAAATGTCAAATAGCAACTATTGCAATGTTGGAGAATTATAGTCTTCTCTAACAATTACTAAGATCATTTTTTTTTCCTGTGGAAGAAGTGAACAACTCCTACAGCTAAAGCTAGTCCTGAATGGATGCATTTCACTAGTAGCACCTGGAGGACTATGAGAGTGAAACCGCTGACACTGGGCACGGCTGACGCTGGGCACTGCGCTGACTCAATATTTGAAGTGGTGAGCTTTGCAATCTGCCTAATAATTAAAGCAGTTTATCTTCAAGTGGATCTAGGCCATTTCGTTATTTCAACATGAAACTCATGGGGAATACAGATGACTGTAGAGAATCTGTGTTGTGCAAACACTAATATGAAAAGTAAGTAGGTGACTCTGAGATTCCATCAACTATGTGGACAGCAGAACCTTGGCTGTGGAATTGCTGCTACTACATCTGCCTGGACAAGTCGTACTCAGAAATTGACAGCAAGGTTAACGGAAGCTTTGCCGCCATCTTGCAGGACCTGGAATGCAGATGAAACAACAATGCTTATACAAATCTTTATCCTGTTCCAAAGGCCAAATTAAGAAACACAAGTGATAAAATAGTGCCTGCAAAGGCCAATGAAGTCTGAAATTATATGGCATGCCATTTGAGTACAAATTTGTTCTGTCCGATTCCATACCTGCCAGATAGTGGCATATGGCTACTGGGCCACGGAGCTGTGGCTAGTCCCAATTCAGATGTGTTGCAAGTATAAAATGGAAACCAGATTTAAAGACAGTATGGAAAAAGAAGGTAAACTATGTCAATCATTTTTTATATTGATGATGTGTTGAAATAATAATATTTTTGATCTACTGGCTTAAATAAAATTTATTATTAAAATTATTTTCATCTGTTTCTTGTTACTTGTCAAAATGTGGCTGCCATAATATTTAAATTGCTTATGTAGCTCAGATTGCATTTCAGCCGGGCAGTGCTGGAGATACTCTAGCATCTGAGGAATGAGACAGCTTTATCCTTCACCATGGACTATAAGCAACTCTTTAGGAGCCACATGGAATATTTTGATGGCCTCATTGTCTCTACTAATTTTGTTTTATTTTCAATCTCTTTCATTTCTGCTCTTATCTTTTACTTTTACTGGGCTTATTCTTTCTCCTCCTAATTGTCAATGGAATTTTTAGTTCATTTATTTTCAGCTTTTCTTGTTTTTAGTAAATCCATTGAAGGTTAAATTATTGCTTTAGAGACATCCCCAAATTTTAGCATAGAGCACTTTTATTGTGTATAGTTAAATTTTTACGAATAATTTTCTTATGTGGTTTCCTCTTTGAGTACTAAGATATTTTTGTGGTATGGATATGATACAGATTCTTTGGCATTTCTTGAAATTTCTTTTGTGACCTATGTAGTCAGATTTTCTGACCGTAGTCTTTCTGCTTGAAAAGAATATGTATTTTCTATTCATTATGTCTGGGCGTCTACATATGTCATCTACATTAGCTCTTTAATTATGTTGTTCAAATATTTTATACATCCTTAATCCTTAACACAAATAATTTAAAAACCTTAATCCTTAATCGTATGGCCACATAGTTATTTTGGTCAGCCTGATGTATCAATTTCTGAGAAAAGTGTATGAAAATCTGCCATTATGATTGTACATTTGTTAATTTCTCCTTATAATTACTTCATTTTTTACTTTATGTATTTTGAGGCTATGTTGTTAAGTACATACAATTTCATGACTGTTTTAGTTTTTTGTTGAGTTGTTCTTTTTATTTTATTTATTATGTTCCCATAAATGCCTCTCGGCTTAAAATTCTATGTTGTTTTATTTGAATATTGCAACACCAGGTATCTTTTCTTTTTATTAATATTTGCCACATCCATTTCTTTCTGTATTATTATATTTTGCATGTAATTCTTTAAAAATAACTGGATGTTATTTTATTTTTATAAAATCTAACTTGAGGTGATTTTAATTCTTTTTGTATTTTTGGTGATTACTAAGATATTAATGTCTATTTGTATTAACTGGTTTCATGTTTTGTGGATTTATTTTTCTTTGTTTTATTGAATTGATAAAGTCTTTATTCCCTCTATCTTCTCTTAACTCATTTGGTAATGATGCATTGATTTTTATTCCTTTTAGTAGTTACCTTTTAAGTTTCTAACAAGTATATCTGACTTAACAAGTTGACCTAATCATCTATATTCCTCCTGAACAATATAAGGACTTAAAATGATTATTCTCTCCTGTATACCAAATTATTATATCATCTAGTATTTTAGATTTTTCTTGCATATGAACCACAAAATTAGTTAATAATATTATTATTTTACATCCAGAGTTTATTTTGATTTACTAACATGCTAAGTAGTTTTGTATCATTATTTCCTGCATCCACTCTTTTCTTCTAGATCTACAATGATTTTTTTTGTTGAATAATGTTAGAATTTTTTTTTCAGTAATCTTCCATGACTAGTAAGCTCAGTATTTGTATTTATCTACTTTCACTTGGCATAGTTTGACTGGGAGATAATAACTTCCCTTTACCTATAAAATTATTACTCCATTGCATTGGGGAATCTTTTGCCACCAATGGGACATCCTCTTTCCCTCTCTGTTGTCTCTTTGCATACATGGAATGAAATTTTGAATCCCTCTGCTTCTGATGGCTCTAAACCTCCAGCTCCTATTAAGTTTTATAGTGTTTATGATGGGTATAAACTATGAGCTGCTTTGGTTTAAGTTCCTATTCACTTCCATGACTTGGGTTCCTCTTTTTACACCCTGGATTTGAAATTTGGCTATGCATCCAAGTTTTATGTTTGTAGAGTTTAATTTTCCCTTGAGGAAGAGTTGTTTTTTGACAGTTCAGTCTGCCGTAATGACATGACATTCTCAGTGGCCTCATTACTGCTACATTCCACAGTCAATGGAGGTGCCAACCTGAGAAGATGGTCTTGGCTCTAATGTCTGGAAGTTGGAGTCATGGAGAATTAAAAATAAAGGTCTAAGACTCAGGGCTCATATACCTGCCAAGAGAACTCATGATGCACCCTCCTCCTCTCAGCCTCTTACTCCTGTAGTCCCTTCACCTTGACAGTTCAGTCTGTTCTTAGGCAGAATTCCATCTCTCATGCCCTTTGCCTGGCATTCCTGTCATGGGCTCTCCATCTCTGATCCTTGGGACATGCCTCTTTGACCTGACATCGGAGAAAAGTACATTTGTGACCCAGCTGAAACCCATCTGTGCCACCATGGGCTGCTTGAAGTACAGGTGAGTCTCATTCCGGTCTACCAAGCCTTTGAAATTCAGGGAATATATGCCTCTGAGAGGTCCTGTTGAAGCCCTTCGTTCTAGTCCTGGAAAGAAGTGTCAGCACCCGCTTCTACTGGGCAGGATAAGGGAAAGACGATGCGGACTCATCGGTCAGTTTGTGCCAGAGAAACCTCACAAAATATCCTTTCTCTGCTCTTTGCCCTTTCAAATCTTCCCAAAGGTTAATAATGGAAACTTTCCTTAGCACCTACTGTAATAGTTTTACATGATTTCATTTCCTCATTCTCTTTGTCTTCACCTCTCTTCATACTAACCAATATTCTGGTATTTTGTATTGAGGCTCAGATATCTATTATATTTCAGTGCCTGTTCAGTAACAGTAACTAATGCATTAGTTATTAAGGATTTCTAATGCTTATTATCATATTTCATGAGATTTTCCTTCAGTCTTAGTTATTATGGAATATTTTTCTCTTCTGCAAAGTGGGAATGCACATATATGATCTGTGGTCACCCATGTGGGACATGGTAAAAAAAAAGTTTGAGTGAAATTCCTTTGGGGACGAATTACTTTTGTAGTAGTCATGAATGTTAATCCTAACTTTGATAGATTATCTTTCACATGGTAGCCATTACATAAATATTATTGAGTAAATGAATGAAAGAAAGCAATCCAAAATCTGTAGCACTTGCTTTTGAATTACAGAAGTCCTGGAAGGCATTGAAGGAATTTTTACCTCTCAAATTTCAAAGAGGAACTATACCTTTTTGGTGCATTTTCTTTTTTCTTTTTTTTCTGAATTCTGAGCAAGCACTTTCTCTTTGGTCTACTTAAAGCATTTTACCCGTAGTTGCCATAGTGGTTTTACTGCCATTACCCTTCCTGAATTTTTCATATTATCTTACTTTAAAATGCACATCAAGGATGTTTGCAGGTTACTTTGATGCAGTGGGACTGGATGAAATTTATGGTCTCATACGAACTAGAGATTCTGTGATTTCTTTCAGGATTCTGGCACTGTCTGTTCTCTTCACACTAGTGGTCCAGCAGAAGTGAGTTATGCAGGGCAGAGCTTGGAGCCTGTGGAGCAGCAATTACCTCCCCAAATATCTTCACTGGCAATTGTATGCTGCCATATGGCTAAGTATAGCATGCAGGTGTCACAGATGAAATCTTCCAGAAGCTTTCATGGCCTTGCAAAGCCAGTTCCCAACTTGCTTTGGGAACACTGCGTACTTTATAAGGAAACTTAGATTTTGGTCCACATGTGTCTTAAGGAACATGAATTATTTAGAATGAAATGGGATATATCTACCTAAAAGAACACTTTGTTTCTTATTATCATTAAACACAGCAATACAGTGAACACAGTATCAAGTGTAGGCTTTTACATTTTTAAAGTTATTCTCCTTGAGAGTTTACATTTTGACCCAAGTTTGCAATAGCTTTCCATCTGTCTGTGTATGGATAAAAAAATATGACAGTAATAGGACTTTTGAGTTCTATTTGTTATCTTATCAATGACCATATGTAACAACTTGCTTGAGTTTTTGTAACTCATTCTCTCTATAATGAAGAGGATATTTTCTGTTCTACAAAGCTCTAAGTATTATTTGGTGATAAAATGGATTCTAAAAGGGCAATATACTTGTGAATATTAACAGGTATTATCTTCTCTCTTAGCGTCTGTGTTTAAATTCCTGTGGTTGAATACAGGAAATAGGAAACAGAAACGTGTGTACCCACCTTCTAAATGATTGAGAAAGAAGTTGATAAAAAAGACCATATTATCAAAACATTTTAATTTGGGGAAGAAACCAAACAAAGGGAAGAAAAAGAGAACCAGTACTGCTGAACTTCGGTGAACTGTATTTATTAGCGTTCATATTGTGCTTCCAGTAAATATAGATAACATCCTGTAGTTTATAGCGTAACTGTCAACTATGCTTCTATTTATAAAAATATTCTAAAAATATCATTCTGAATTGCTCAAAGCACAGCTCATTCGTTCTGGATGATTGAGTGCACCAGATCTGTAAGTATGCATGAAAATTTATTTTTTTTTTGCATGAAAATATATAAAGTGACAACACTTCTGAGATATCAACAGTGAGTTGTATCAGCCTACACACTTGAACGGAATTAGTAGGAATAAGATCGGTTGAAGTAAAAGTTATTACAGAGGAAGTCTCCTGGAATGAATTGTGTTGTGTAGTCCAGTAGAGGCAACAGCATAGATTGTGGCTTCTGAGAAGACGGCAACAGAAACATTGCAAGAAAATCTTGCCAAGAGCCTTTTAGTGACCCATCGCACGGAAGAGCTCACCATTGACACACAGACCTGCCAAGTAGACTTTTCAACTTATGGTTCACATTTTCGTAAGGAAGAGCCAGCTCGCTAGTCAAAAAAGAGTGGCAATGGTGATATTCTCTGTTAGTGGGAAAATGGGAAATAGAAAAACAGGGTAATTTCAGTAAGAAAGGCAAAACTCACTTTGCATATTCTGAAACCTTTCAGTTCAAAGTCAAAACTAAACATCTTGTTTCCTTTGGAAGCAACAAACCTGTTTTTGTTTGTTTGTTTGTTTTTTTCCCTTCAAAATGGAGTGTTATCTCTTGTAAAGAAAAATAAAACAGTGCTGTTTACGTGTTTAATGTTAGAAAAAAGAGAGAGAGAAGACAGAAATAGACTGGCAGTCGCCAGAATGACCGAACCATGGATGAAGAGCAGACCCAAAGGTTTCCTTCCCTGCACCCCCCGCCCCCACCCCGCGCCCCCAGCCCTGCAAGTTGCCCTAAAGGAGCAGAAGCCGCTCAGCTCAGAGCTGGGAGGATGGAGCTCTGAAAGCCATCTCCTGTGCTCTCAGAGTTTGGGTCCGAGGAGGCAGATCACAGCCACCCTCTGGCCCTCTGGCTATTTCTGGAAAGACTCCAGGAACTTCTTTAAGTCAAATGATTTGACTGCCAAAGATCCAGACAAGAAATCTTTCCTTGACCTGGGGGCAGGGTGTAGAAGCCGGGAATGACTTCTCGGCAGGAGCACGGACACAGCTGCCTGCTCCAATGCCTCCTTTGTGAGAGGTGGTGTGCTGGGAACCCCGGCCACGCTTTTGAGTCAGGCCCTGGTGACTCACCAGTGCCACCGCCGCCGTGGAAGAACCCAGCCGAGCCTCCCCCAGCTCTTCCTGTTCATCCCGACAGGAGCCACTCTGTCGTGCCTGGTTCAGCCAACCTTCCCTTATAAATCTACAAATCTGTTCTGCTTGGAGTAAGGCATTCTAGGCAGGCAATGGACAGGAAAAATCGTGAAGGTTCATGCTTCTCCACACGAGGCTAAACACAACTGGCAGCGGGAGATGCAGGGCTCCCTGCCCGAAGGGCCTCGCTCGGGTTGATTGTGAAATGCATGGCTGAAAAATCAAATCATCTTAAATGGTTTTAAAACTGCAATCAAGTTTGTTATTTAAATATTAATGATGTGACTGCATCTTTAAACAGAGTGACTGTAATTGGTATATGGGAATCTAGTGTGCTCCATAAATATAAGGTTTAAGTGCCTGTGTTGGATGAGGAAGGAAACTGGGGTTTCATTTCCAGGGGAAAGATGAGGGTTCAGCGTGGGGCACGTCAGCAGCATGGCACTGTAAACTGGCTGGTTTGGGTCTGAGGATGAACCCAGGCACACCCAGGCCGTTTGGCTTTGGCCAATTTACTTTCTGAGTAAACTTCCTGAACTCCCGTGCCATCCTCTATAAAATGGGGCTAAGGATATGATACTTATGTCATAGGGTTGTTATGAGGCTTAAATAAATAAATCACCTAGGTCAGGACCTGGTACATAGTAACAGTGCAAGTGATGTGATTCCATGCTGATCGAAAAGAGAGCGTACAGCCACTCGCACCCTTCCAAATCCTGCTCAGAGGCCCTGCAAGGAAGGGAGCATGCATAGAGGGAATGGCGTTTCACACGGAGAGAATTACTCCAAGCAAATTTCCTGTCTCCTGGCTGATGGGAAAGGAAGAGGAAGAAGGTCTTGCAGTGTTATTCTGAGGCTTTGGACTCCCGGGGTCATTCATGCTCACACAGCTGTAACTGGAATTTGGTCGATGAGTCTCCCCATCCGCAGCTACCCGGTTAAGGTCGGTTCTGCCTCCTTTGTTAAGTGGGTGCCTGCTCTGCTGTTTCACTGAACAAATAAATCATGAATACTTTCCTTCACCATTTAAAAGTCATTTCCTCTCATTTTCCCTGGGCACCAGAGGCAGTCTTGTACGTGAAGACTGGTGTGTGTGTGTGTGTGTGTGTGTGTTGATTACACTTTCAAAAATAGCATATGAGAGCAAACAACTGCTTAGAAATTTTCAAGCCAAAATTTATCAATGACCTAAACTCTAGCAGTGTATTCATAAAAAAGCAAAGATGTATGCCTTGTATTACTTAACCTTTCCAAACCACCTACTTCGTGTGATACTTTTTATTTTATATTCGATTTCTTATTTGAAATTCAAACATCTTATAATTATGTGCATGCTTTCTGAACTGAAGTAGAACATTCTAAGATCTGATGTCTCATGTATAAAAATTGCTTTTTATGATAATTCAACTATTTAATAAATATTTATTGAATGCCAAGTGTAACGAAGTTTTCTACATACTGGTGATATCTCAGTGAGCAAAGGAGAGGATAATATCTGCCCTCATGGAGCTTAGAATTCTAGTGTGTCTAGTGGGGAGGAGAGAGAGTGACAGGCAACAAATAACTAATATTTGTGATAAGTGTTATGGGAAAAAGCAGGGCAGGCCGATGGGACATTCTAAGAGTACGCATGTGTGTTGCAGGGAGTGAGGGTTTAAGTTTAAATAAAGTTATGAGAGAAGACCTTGCTGTCAGGTGACTTTCTTTTTTTTTAACCAAAAGCAACATTTATTTTGCATCCTTGCTCCCTCTATTTCCTCTTTTATCAAAATATTTTAAAGTTAATTTATTTTTCAATTACAGTTGACATACAATTTTACGCGTATATCAGTTTCAGGGGCACACCATAGTGATTAGACATTTATATACCTTACAAAGTGGTCACCTTGATAAGTCCAGCAGCAGAGTGACTTTTGAACACATATCTGAATAGATGAGGGAGGGAGCCATGGGGGGGCGGGGGAATAAAGGAAGAGCCTCCTATTGAGAAGGGACAACAAACACCCAGATCCCAGACTGGAGCTCCCTGGCCTGTGTGCAGAAAAGTGAGGAAAGGGGTCCATGTGACTGGGGAGTGGGAGAGAAGATAAGGTAGGAGAGTCAAAGTGGTCAGATTAGAAATAAAGAAATAATATTTCAAAGAGGAAGAAATGACCAATTAGTATAATCATTAAGCACAGGGACAACATCCATGTACAAAACAGATTCAAAACTCTCTTGCTCCTGGAGTTCACAGTCTAGTGAGGGGAGACAGAGTTAATAAATAAAACAAGACTAAACAGAAAAGTAAATTGTATAATACACTGGAAGGTGATAAGTGCAATGGGCAATGGGGGAGAAACGGACTGGGAATGCTGGGATGGGGGCGTGTGGGTGCTCAGTAGTTCACTGCTGCCTGGAACTATCTTAGAATGTAAACTTCTCAAGACTCAAGCCTAAACTCTTGGTTCTTCTATGTATTATCCAATTCTTAGCACACCATGACTAAGTAATAGAAAATCATCGAAAATGGTCCTGCTAAATTATATTCATTCAACAAGTATGTTTTGGTTATGGTCTGTGTGTCTGGGACTGTAATGAGTGAGCAAAAAGAGACATAGCCTGGCTTCATGGAGTTTATAATTTGGTGATGGGGATAACATCAATCAAATAATCACATAACTACGTGTAAAATTGCAATAGCGATGGGCTGTAACTGATTTTAGGAAGGCATACAATACGGAGAGGAGTGACTGTATGTTTTCTGCCTTCAGGATTTTAATAGTAACATCGGCTTTCTCAAACAAAATGGCTTTGTGTAGTAATGGTGAAATAGGTGCTAAAAATAGTGCAAGTATTTCTTATCCCGTTTAAAAATACATTGAAAGGTACCCTTCTGAGAGACAGTAGTAGTGTCTCCAGTATGTCTTGCAGAATTTGCTTCGTTGACATCTGTGTAACCAGCAATAGCTTCCTGCCAGTGTAGCTTGAACCATATGGAAAAGTGGAAGTTCTAATATAACACTGAGTAAACTTGACCCAAAAGGGCAGGGGACCTTGGGTGATTTTTAGGGTGAGGCCTTTAATAGATTCTGGGATGGAAGAAGATACTAGCCAGTTTTCTACTCCTTATACGAGGCCGGCAAGTCTGACTCCAACTCATTAACTCACTTTAGAGAAACCTACTTTCAGCATTGTTTGGAGGATGGAACGCTTGGTCATTCTTTACTGTCAGTTACTTTAGATGACGAGTGATAGGGTTGCAAAAATTGAAGCAGAAATATATTCCTTCACTAGCAGCAATGACGTAGTTTTCTGCATTCTGTCCGTCCTTGGCAAAGGATGCTTCAGCTGCTCCCTTTGCTGCCTTGCTGTCAGTTTGATAAACGGACGCGCTTCCTTCCCAGCAGGGCTGGTGTGGCTCCAAGTTGCTGCGCTGCTCACTTCAGCAGGCCGCAGGCCACTGTCCCTGCCCCTTCGGAGTCTGCAGAGCCCGGTCAGAGCGCACCGGGCATTCCGAAAGAGGCTCGGGCCGACAGCGTCACACCAGCGCGAGGACAAAGTGAAGCGTCGTTCCGTCCTGTGAAACGTCGCTGCCAGCCTCTTCAGAGACAGACCGCCAGAACAACAAGGGGAAGTTAGCTCTGTCCGTGGCACAGAGCTATTGCAAAAATTCATCGCCAGGACCTTGCAACAGATACATTTGTATATTTTAGCTTCTCCTTCAAGCAGTTTTTCGGACTCGGTGATTCATTCATATATTGGATTTTTAAAAGGAGAGCAGAGTAAAACAGTATATTGATAAGCACAGTGTTTAATGGTGAGGACAATGACATAGGACAGGCCAGATCATAGAGACTGAAGACCGGCTAGCCGGAGAACACCAGTCCTGTCTCAGCATTTCTGCTGAATGGATAACACTAGTTTTGGGTACAGACTATGAATTGGTGATGTTGACCCAAATGCTTCTCTTATGTATATGCTTTTGTGTACTCTACTTCAGGCAAAATCAGGACAGTAATAGTTATATTTATGTGCCACATCTGCCACCGTAGTGACGCCCTCGCTCCTGCTCAGATCCCAGTGAGATTCCTGTGGCCAAGGTGAGGGTTTTGGCCACTGCTTTACGGAAGGGGGAGTGGACGCGCAGGAGAGCTGGTCCTTGGGGCTGGTTCACACAGCTGGCCGGGGCAGCGGGGGTTGTTCTGGTGCCCTGTGACTTAAAGAAGTAAATAAAAAGTAGGTAAAAGGTTGGGGGTTTTTCATGGTAGACAGTACAAGTTTTCTCTATAAAATTAAGCATATTGAAAAAATGGGCAGATCTATCTTTAGTTTAGTGGAGGAAGTGCCGTGTTTTTCTGTCATTATTCTTTTAAAACTATATTTGTGTGTCATGTACTATATGTACTCTTTTGTATGTATGTGTGTTTCATGATGACAGTAAGAAATAATAGGATGGGAAGAGAACTAATTGGTTTTCATACCTACCATGTCCCTGGCACTATGGTAGGTGCAGTAAATATGTAAGCTCATGTTTTTAATATTAGACTTATTCTATTTTAAGAACTTTTCTTAACCATTATAAAACTTAATGATGCATCACCCTTATAGTTAGACATACACATTTTACTAGTTTTAATATTTACCACTATTTTTTATACACCATGTATTCCAGTTCATTGAGTTCTTTTTTCAGTTTCTGCTGTTTTCTAGACAGTCCGTGCTGTTGTGGGAATATCTGAAATCTGTACATATCTGAAAATGTCTGTCTCTGGACGTCCTACAAGGATAATTTGACTCTAGAACCATAGGGTCACCTTCTTCCTGCTTAATTAAGTCCTTCGCCAACACTGTTTTCTAGTGTTTAGTGTTACATGTGAGATTTTAGATATCAGTCTTTTTTTTTTTTTTTTCCTTTCCAGGTGACCCATTATTAGTAGTAGCATCTTCTGCCTGGAAACTTGAAGGATCTTATTTTTATCCTTGGCCATCTGAAAATTTATCAGGATATATGTAAGTACTCGTACTTATTTTCACTACTCCACCCCAGCTCTAGGCTATTTCATTGGATATTCACAATAATCCTTTGGGAGGTTGTCTTAGCTTGGGTCTTCCAAAAAGCAGAGCCTAAGACAATGACTGGGTGTAGGAAAATTATCCCAGGGAACAGGACTGGGGGAACTGGGAGAGTGAAATAAGGAAGAAGGAAAAGCCAGTCTCAGGGTACATCACTGCGTTGGTTATCCACATGGGTAAACAGGGCTCAGTCTACCTGGGGGCCTTTTGAGGAACAGTGCAGGCCGCACCTCAAAAGTATCCACCTGAGATAAGGGCAGGAAAGTATTTGTCCACTGGCTTGTATTCCCCCAATGGCCAAAGGTTGCTTTAGAGAGTGTTAATTTTCTTGTATTTTCTGATTTGCACGTTTATTCCCAGGGACTGGATCTCCTAGTTGTTATACCTGTGTTAGACTGTCTGCTGGAATTGCATGGAGACATCAAGAGAAGCCCCAGTGAATATCATGGGTTAGAGCTGTATTTATTTTTGCCACCACTATGTGGCAAACACCTAATTTCCTGATGCTAGCCAGGGTCAGTTGCCCAGTCGGTGTGACAACTCCTTTGTTTGCGTTCCATCAGTTTGAGGAGGCCCAAAATGATAAGATAGTGGCTGTAGCTTTAAATCTTTTCCGTTCTCTGGCAGAAGCTTCCTTGCCCACCTTCCAGCCTCACCGCCAGGGCCAGGACTCAGGACTTGAATCCAGCAGAACCTAAGGGCATAGGGATGGGATGCACACAGTCTAAAAATGGGTCAGTTGGTGAGAAGGGCCCATGCTACTTCCACTCCTTCATTTTCAGAACCATGTGGTCTAGTTACCCTTCACCATATATTGGCTATATGCTCACTGCATATACAGAATCCTGCAGGACAGCACCCTACCTTGCTGAACGTGGTCCATAAGCTGGCTCCTTAGCTTGGCCTTTAATAGGCAATTCTGTCATTGCATTAGGCTGGCTTTTTCAGAATGATGCAGTATATGGTGGGCTCTGACGACTTTCTAGTCACACACTCATTTCATGTACCTTTACTGTAAGTGTGTCTCTTGGACCGAGGCAATTTCATTGGGATCCTATGTTAGTAAATCATACACACATCATGCCCTCAGGTGATGCTGGTTAAAGCTTCTTGGCTAGGAAAGGAAAACTCAAGATCAAAGTAGGTATAAATTCTGCTCTTCTAGAATGTCACCAACTTGTGACCAAGTGTTTGGCTTTCTTGAGGTATGTTTCCATATTGAGGGACCCCCTCTTGTGTCTCTGCTGCTGGCCACTTAGTAATTCAAGAGTGGCAGTAGCTAGATCAACCTTAGTGAGGGGCGGAGAGAGAGAGAGAGAGAGAGAGAGAGAGAGAGAGAGAGGCAGAGACCATGCTATCGGGCCTATGCATAATCTCCATACCTGCCATCAAGGCTGCTTCTTTCTTGGAACTATGGTGCAAGCACAGGGGTGGCTGAAGTCAGAAGCTGACTGATACCACTGGACAAGTCAGCCTATTCACATGATGGCCTTGTATCTCTCTGAATACACCAGAGTGCTCTCCAGTGGACATTAACACAAGACACAAATATGCATACATGCTTTGTTCCTTCCGTCAAAGATTATCCATAAACCTGCTTCTCAAACTTCTTTGTCTCCAACCTCTCTAACTGTGCTCCTTTCAGGATCCAGACCAATCAGCAAAGCCCTCTGTCAGCCCAGAAGTCTGTGTATATCTGTGCTTTAGGCAATTTCTCCCTGTGTATAAGGTGTATGACCAAGTGTGTTGCTCAGAGTTATACCCACTGGGAAAACTTCCCTTTCCTATTGTCCTTCAGGAGCACCTTTGAGTGGGTCTGTTTGGTGGTGGCAATCTGCTTTCAGTTATCGTAAATATTTTGAGCCAATCCACCTATGAACCATGCATACTCAAGCATTTCCTTCTCCACGAGTCTTTCCTAGGAAAGGCTTCATGGAGCATGGGTGCAAACTGCGGGAAAGCCATCAGTGTAAGAGAGGAAAGCCACATGGAAGTTGAGGCTACCTGCTTACGTAACCTACCTGTGCTCTCTGGACCGGGTCAGCCCCATTGTATAGGCACTATTTACTTCATTACAGTGGGTTGCTTCTGTTTGTAGATGACCTCATGATTTTCTGAATCTCATAATCCCAACTCATCACAGGCAGCTCCAGTTGAACAGTCACACTTGATGTTCTAGCCTCTACTAGGGCTCAACAGCATACCAAGAGGTGTTTTCAAAATGGCGAGTAGTTCTCTGCCTTCAAAGGATGGAATTGCTCCAGAACTCAGGGGTCTGTGCTGCGACTCTCACACTGAGGTTTGACAGAGACTCCACATAGCATCTTAATTCACTCAAGTTACCTCTGGCACCGTCCATCCTCTGATCTAGGTCACACTGCCTCAGCATCAGGGCAGCTTGGGCTGCAGTCTGGACCTGCAGCATCCTTTCTTGTTCTGGGAAGCAGATTCCACACCTAAAATGGCAGCCTTCCAAGACACAAAAAATGGTTCACAGTATATTTCCATGTGTGGTGTATGCTGATGATGCCAGTATCCGAATAAGTCTACCAAGAATAGTGCTTCTTTCTGGGTGGCATGAGGTGAAGGTGCAACAATTTGTTATTTACATTAAAAGAGATTTTCCACATGGACCAGCTGTATCTTTAAAACCATCATCCATGTGGTAAATTTTTGAAACTTTGAGGGTTTTATCACCTACACTTTGGCATGTATCTGTCTTACCAAGGCACCTGAAATACTTAACTGCTTCCTGCTCGTTAGATCCAGTGACCATGATGTCATCAATGTTGTCAACCAATAATCATGCCGGTTCTGTGAGTATTGAGACAATCGAGGTCTCTGTAGACAGACAGCAGGAGATTTAAATTGGTCCTGGGTTAAGACAGTCCATGTATGCTTTTGATACTCATTACTCATGGGGATTGAGAAAAATATATTTGTCTGCTCAAAAGTTGCATATGAAGTGCCAGAAGCTGTGATGATCTGTTCTAGTACAATTCTACATTTGGCATAACAGTTGTGCTTGTAGCTACCATTTGGCTACGTTTATTTTGGTCCACTGTCATTCATCATGATCCCTCTAGTTTTTGCAGAGGCCAAATAGGTGATTTGAATGGGGGTGCTCTTTCATCCTTCAAATCTTTGATGCTAATTTCTGCAATTCCTCCTGAGATGTAGTGCTATAGTTTTAGGGACTTTCTCTTGTCCATTCCAAACACAGTGGCTCATATTCCACTGGCCAGGGAACTAATCCTGATTGCACTGAGAGAATTGGCAATCACTGCACTAATGTTCTATGAACCCATTGGGCCACTATGAGAGGGACATGGGCCAGGATTCCATTCATTGCCTGGCTTATATAAACCTCTCTTTAATGAGGAGTCACACGGCATTTTGGATTCCCTTCTATCAGATTCAACTCAGACCCCATGCCTAACAGCCCTTGAAATGTCTATATATTCTCCTTTCCCCAGTACATGCTTATTTTGACAACTAGTTTCAGATTCTTTTGAGGAAGGATCAGGGGAGATTTACTTTAAAGCATATATACTTTACAGTGGCATTGCAGGATACTTACTCAAGGGGACCTAACTTCTTCATTCGTCAATGGACTCTGGACCTGAGACTGTGTTCTGGATCTGAGAGTTTACTTAGATCTAGAAACTGAGTCAGTGCTTGTCATTTTCCATTGTGGTGGCTGACACCAATTTTCTGTTCACCAGGTTTCAACTTCTGTTACACCGGTTAAACAAAACTCTGGTTGGCTGCCCATTCATCTTATCCATCTTGCTCCCATGACCTATTAACAATTGCCACAGATCCCTATGGGGCAGGGTACTCTGATTGCCACTACAGCCTTGCTGCCCATTTCAATAATTATGTCCACCCTATTTTTGTAAAGATAAAATAGTCTCTGCTTTTTAGAATCCTATCAATTTCCTTAACACAAGGGAAACAATTCCAATATAGTACCTCCCACTGTCAACAGCCACAACCAAAATTCTGCACAGTGTCAGTGCTTCCCGTCATGCATTCCTATGGGCTGCATGGAAGAGTTTCTTTTGGGCCTCTTCAGGAGATAGTCAGATATTGGGTTCTTCGATCCAACACAATAAATTCATCACAACATTTCCACCTCCCTGTGCCATCTAATCTCTTACCCAATATTCTGCCAAGGCAGTTCTATACCTGATTTACTTCGGTAAGGCCCACGCGTCAGGGAATGATCCCAGCCGTGTGTTAAGACTGATTTTGTTTATTCTCGCTAAGACATTGAACCCCATATCACAGGAGTGTTTCAATGTCAATAACTTCTTACTTCTCTAGCTTTATACTCTAACCTCATATATGAACACACCCAAGATTTACTCCTACACTTGTTCACCTGGTTTCTGTCTTGCAGTTCTTTAGTTGTGCTGTTTCCTCCCAGAACAAAGAACGTACATCCCCTGCAGTGGTGCTGTGACCTAAATATTCCTGTCATTATAGCTCCTACTCCGAGATAGGAACCAATGTGTGGTTCTGCTAGCTGTTTAGTATATGCACTTAGAGAGCAAATGTTCCTCCCCATCCAGTCTGGAGCAGCGAAGGGCATGGGATCTGGACATGATGGGGAGGAACATCCTTATAAGGCATCTTCCTAGATGAAGTTTTTACAAGTTCTCTAGTCAAGATTTTTCAACAGTGGCCCTATTGGTATTTGGGCTATGCCCTGTAGGCTGCTAACAGTCTCTGGCCTTTCATACCAGATGTCAATAGCTTGTAGATGTCAATAGCCCCTCCCTCCCTCAGTTGTGATAATCAAATCTCCCTGGTGACGACCTCTGCTTGGGTGATAGGATCCAGGCAGATGTCTCTGGGGTGATGGCAGGATTCCTCAGGGTACAGCTAAAGTGAGGTATCATCAGGCTATCTGTGTGAGCATATGTTAGCTGCAGCCATGGCTGGAGCAAAGAAGTGGGCTAAAATGATGTAGTCAGGGCATAAAGTGTGTGTGACACTAAAGTAAATAATATGCATTCATTTCACAGGAGGAAACACTGACGCTCAAGAAGGTTGAACAACTTAAATGGATGCATTTAAGTTTGATGCTGTGGGCATGAAGAGGAATAGGACACAATACCTCCCCTCATGGAATTCTCAGTCCAGCAAACTGTGAGGTATTACATGATAGATAACTGCACATGACCATTGATGAGGCCATACAACCAGCAAGTGACAAAGCTAAAAATGGAATGTGGTTTATTTGACTTCTGCGTGTATATTCATTTTATTAACAGTGTACAGATGTGCCTCAAGATTTTATTATGTTTATCGTATGCTAGATTTTTTGCTAAGTTATTTGCATACCTGGTATCATTTAACATTCATAGAAATCTAACTAAGTAGGCAGCCTCATCCCCATTTGTCAGATAATGAGGTGCCCCGTTCTTGCACACCTTCGTAGGACCTAGACACGTTTACGCTTGAAGAGGCACTGCTCTGGGGAGGAGAGTGACCTCAGACTGCCAAAATCGATGTGGGCGGGCATGGAGATGCAGGCATGCAACCTGTGGCAAGGCACAGCAGAACCCAGTGACCGTTTCCACGGCCCCATCGTCGTGCTCCAGCCGTGTGACTAGTTAAGATACGCGCTGGCGGTAGGAAGCTGAGCATCACTCCTTCTAACAGCGCCCTGTGTAACTGTGGAGACCACCTAAAAATACATACATAACTGATGTCAAAGAAATGATATTGTTACAAGGGAATTGATAAGCAAGGGTAATGGGAAGGAGAATAGCAAGTCGGAGCTAATTACCCAAGAAAGCCCCCTGACGCCCGGGCGCTGGGCCAGGGTAACGGGCCCTTGAGGGGAGTGGCAGAACCACCCTCAGTTAGTACATTTAAAAATAGGCAACAGAGCACTGCAAACAGGGCCACTGGGACCGTCTTGCGTTAGGCAGGGAAGGAGGTAATTGACTAAGTGACCTAATATGAAGAGTGTTCTTTCTCATGAGTTTCTAGAATTCCAAAAAATAAAATAAAATAAAACCTTCTAGGCTGTATACAGAAATGTGGGTACCTAATGATGGAAGATGCCCAAATATAGCCCCACATTATTCACAATGGAAAATGAGAGCAGCTGTGGCCCAGATGGAGCCTCACACGAGGGTCGGAGGAAACGCAGGAGGAGCCAGGGGAAGCGGCAGCGTGGTGAGGAGTCGCTTCCTCTGATGCATGCAGGTGTCTGAGCCCACGTACAGGAGCTGGAAGGGGACTGGACCAGTTACTTACCTAGATGTCGCCTTGTGTCCTTCTGTCCTACTCTATAGCAGTGTGAGGCAGGTAACAGAGGCTGCCCTTTGTGCACTCCTAGATCGTCCATACCTTCCACGTCTGTGGTTTCCTTCCAGCTTAATGGAATTTCTCCATCAAGGGCACGCTGGCTACATGGAGAGAAACCAACCTGCCCCCCCTCGTTCCTGATTTGTTTTCTCTGAGTTTCCTTTAGCGCCAACCGAGGAGATCCCCTTTAATTTTCAGACCACTCTTGCACTTATGTGTATGTAGACTCGTATGCACACCTATGTGTATATTTTACCTACTTTTGAAAGAACTTTAATGTAATTTTCTTATATGTTCAATGTGCTAATGACCATTTCTCTGCTTTGTATTGGTGGTACTGTTTTAACCTCACAGAGGTTTCTATTCTTCACAATTTTGTGGGAAAGAATGGATTTTTTTTTAAAATGCAATTAAGTCAGATCTATAAAAAGTAGTAAAAAGAAGGCAATAGAAGCCCAGGGTTTATCAGGTTTGCCAACGTGAGAAACCACAGTCTAGAGGCTGAACACTGAGCTGGATGTCAAGACCTGGCTTTTGTTTTCGGCTCTACTGACAATCACATATGAAAATTTCAGCAAGTCGTGTGGCCTCCCAGTTTATCTCCCTGTAAGCAGGGATAACAATCGCTTTCTGATTCTCTCACAAAGCAACTGAGAGAGTAAGCATGATAATATCACTGTTTAATATCACTTTTCACTTAGGAAAGCTAAAAATGACATCAACATTATCAACATCATTTCATAATCTACAAACCATTGAACAGGAGTTCAGTCTGGGTTCCCCAGAGATAATTATTTTCCCTCACACCAGGACAGACAAGAAAAGATAAAACAGTAAAAGGCAAAGATTCCAGGATTGCATTTAGTTAAAATGTATTTCAGTAGTCAGTCTCCCAATTCCCCAGATAATGCTAGATCTCAGGACAAGGAAAATAATCAGCATTGTTTAATTTTTTGACATGCTACTTAATGAACAGCTAAACCATTTTCATAGAAGGCAAAATTACAGTGCTGCTGCTGGTATGTGGCTACTACATCTAAAGTTAATTGGATTTTCCATTATGATGAGGCTTGTTTTTCAGAATTTAATCTCTCGGTCTCTTCCAATTTCTTTGAGTTGGTGGTGAGACAGGAGATATATAGGGCAAGTGGGGTGAATCATGGGTTGGGGAGGAACATCATTAGGTTAAAGAATGCTCATATATATCGAGGCATTACAATGTGCAAGCAGGAACTAGGATTTGTGTGGCATACATGTGCTCCCCAAACGGAGCAAAAACAGACTACTTGTTATTGTAGTCAGCCTCTCTCTCTCTCTCTCTCTCTCCCCTAAACAGTAGTAATGTGTTTTAGTTCCATTAGGGTGCTGAGTGTTATCTGTGCAGACTGGAACAAAATAGTAATATCAACTTTTTTTTTCTAGTCTGAAGGATTGCTGTACAGATTACCTAATTTAGCATCAGTTTGTTCTCGCTGGTGTTTTGAAACATGAAAGGAGCTTTCAAAGTGAAGGATCCTGTTTGCAAAAAGCTTCGGAACCATTGATGGACCAGGAGACAATGGGGCTTTCCCAGTTGTGAAATGGCAACTCCTGCCATCACCCTGAAAACGATAACGAACAAGGGCTCGGCTGCATATATACCTGGCAACCTCTGTGGCCAGGACAGGGGCCCCTGGGGTGGCCAGCAGCCGGACCAGTGCACTCAGG
This sequence comes from Lyroderma lyra, assembly GCA_004026885.1. Lineage (NCBI taxonomy): Eukaryota > Metazoa > Chordata > Mammalia > Chiroptera > Megadermatidae > Lyroderma > Lyroderma lyra. Next base: position 84,411 of record PVJL010004500.1, on the reverse strand, counting down.
TCCCACAAGGCGGTCAGGACAGCCCCTTGGCCTATGCCCACACAAGAAAGACCTTCAGTTTAGAGTTTTGACATTCTCTATGAAAAAAAGACTATTCATTAAGTGCTTTCCGGTTGTATGACCTTATCAACTCTTATGTGCTATTATTTATTATAGAATATTTCACAGTTTGATGGGCTGAGAATTCCTTGAAGGGAGAGTATTATGTCTAATTCATCTTCCTGCCCATTGCATCAAACTTAAGTGTATCAACTTGTTCATGTATCTATGTATGTGTCTTAAGGGCATTCATTTGTTAAATGTAAACATTTAAAAATGCCATTACTTTGTCAACCCCGATATGGTATTTCTTAATGTTTTCAGTCACTATGAGTGTAAAAATAAAGTGACCATGGGCCCATCTAGACTTGTAATGGCCCGGCCACACATGGAACCTGCTGGGGCCAGTGATGTCCGTTGAAAGTATTTCTACACAGGCTCCTTGGAGATGAGGGAGGAAGCTGGGAGAGGCAAATTAGGGGGACAGCTGGTGAGAACTGTGGACTTACCAAGACTCCCAACATCTTTTAAAGACATTTTCCCCAAGTATCTGACTTTTAATGTCCTACAAGAAAAATAGAGAGGGTGCAAAAGTATGTATACACATTTTAAGAAAGGAAAAAAACTGTATTAAAATTGTAATACTCAATATATACTGATAACAAAGATGAATACAGGTCACATTTGACTTCTGCAATTATAAGAGGGGCTCACAGTGGTTCCCACCAGTGTCCAGACCCTTCTGATTACGGGGAGCTAGTGCTTGAGCAATGTTGACTAAAGTGCCCACTTATATCACTGCACGTGCCATGTCAACTTCTTCCCAAAGTACCACCAGGGTAGCTGGTTTTCTATGGCACATCACATCCTTTAAGGTCTCCTGTAGGTAGAAGTCAAGGGGTGTTACATCAGGAGAACTTTGGGGAGACTCAACTGCACCTCTGTCCTATCGATTGTCCTGGCAAATGGTGTTGCGCTCCTCGGCCGACAACGATGTTTCTGCCGTTTTCTTTGACGGTCCTGCCTGTTGCACGGTGACACTAGCATTCATTTAGTTAACACTATCTTTTAAGCAAACGTCATGCTACACATTGCTACAGTAATTCAGAAAGTAATACATAGATATAACATCGCTTAAAATGTAATACATATTTTTGGCACTCCGGTATTGCCTCTGTCTATGTTAACTTCTACAATAAACTTATTTGAATATTAGTTCTAATGCTGTATTGAAGAAATAATAGAAGAACATGGACTGGCACTTGGATGACTTAAAATAATTAAATAGCAAATTGATGAAACTGTAAACCTAATTGAAAGTGGGCTCCCAAAACTGAGAGCTGCAGTTCAGTCACAATTCCCCTTTTACTGCAAAGGTTGGTTTAACCATGGGACAGCCACAACACTTACATTTAAATAGTACTTTATAGTTTTTAAAGTGTGCTCACATATATTATTATCTCAAGCACACTCAAGAGAAGAATATTACATAATGCCGAGAGTGACATATTGGGCTTTGTTTTAAAGGGAAAAATTGGCTTAGCAATATCTTTGCAAATTGATAATTTCGTACCACAGATGGAGATCTCAAGGTACAGGCCAGAACTCCAAACCCTATGGAAGCTAGAAAAAAGTCAGTGACTTTACTGATGTCAAGTTTGCTCTGGTAGTAGGTTTGCACGTACCTATCTAATTCCAGCAAGATCAAACAATAATTTGCCAAGGGCTGCCTGCATTCTGTGATTATAACCTAGAAGTCAGACTCAAAGCAAGGAAAGCAGGTGACTTTCTACTCTCCCCATTCGTCTTGGCGTGGGCCCTCTCCTCCCCACATCACAACCTGCTGCCCACCACACAATCGCAAAGTTCTATTCTCAATTTTTAGGGAAACAACATAGTTTAAATGTCTCTGAATAGGCAATATGCTCCTCGCAAAATCTATATTGCGTCCTTACAGTTTAGTAAATTAAAAGATACTCCCTGTCCCTTTAGCATGGCTGTTTTTGAGTTACCCACTTCAGATATGAAAATGACAAGGAGATCATGATAGTTTTCTAGAGTCTCAAAAAGAAGTTCTTGTAACATCAGCACTTCTTAAGAGCCTGCATCTTGTCTTCTGCACTTTTAGAGGCACACCCACCCCCCAAAATCCCCAAAACATAATTATTACATGTTAATACTCTAGTCCTTTTGGCCTTTAACAGGAAATTAAATTAGAGATATTAAATCCCCTCCATGTGCTCAAAATTCTAAGAGGTAAATTCAAGATGGCAGCATGAATGAGCCTGGTCTCTTTCCTTAGGTTCTCAGAGGTTGAACCTGGGCTGCTTACACACCTTGACACACCTGCTCCTTGAGTTTTCCTCACTCCTCTCTTCATCTGTGACCCCACTGCCATCTCTTCCCCTCTCACGTACCCTGTCTGGTGCTGGCTTTCTCAGCCCTAGTCCTACTTCCAGGTCACCAGGCACACTCTCAAATCTCATTAAAATGGCATTTGATAATTTAACCCCTTCCCGAAATCTTTCCAACTAATCAAAACGGAGCAGGTTCTTTTATTTAAACCACACACTTAAAAATACACACCTTTTACTGCTCCTATTGGGTTCCTGAAAATATTTGTGCATGGGCCTAATTTTCATCTTTCTCATTAATAAAACTTTCTTTTCAATTACCACTGCTTTTCCCACATTCAATTGATCTCCATGAATTGCTTCATCTTTTTGCAGTTTTCTCAAGAGAATCTTAGTCTTCCTGGTTAAATATTCAACTTTTTATTCAGACTTCTAACTGACCACCATACCATGTCAGGCAAAGTGGTGTGGTGATTCATTATCAATACGTAACGAATATAATCGTTACTATGCATTTGTTAGCAACCTCCTACCTGGTATAAGCCTCACGGAGCAGCCTTGCTCATGCCTACATGGGTCTTAGCTAAAAGTGAGACATGGCAACCCAAAGCAAGGTCCAAACCAGTCTTCTGAAGAGTTTCCCACTCAACACATTCCCCTGGGAAGGATAAGTATAGAGGACAGTACAAAAGGGATGCTATAGCAAGCGCTTAAGTGAACAACCAGAAAATAGGTTGGTAGAGGGAAACGCTTTAAAAATATTGGAGTAAAGCCTTGCTCTGGCATGGATATTTCATTACTTCAACCAGCCAACATTTTTTTGAGCTGTTAGGGACAAAGGGCATAATTCCTGCTCCCACGGATATCACATTTTAGTGGGGAAAAAAATGGACATAAAAAACAGATCCCGAGAACCTTCTAAGGCATTTCAGAAAATGATTATTCTTCCTATTTTACGTGGAAAGAAACCCGCTAAATCTTAGAAAGAGTACAAGACTGTGCTGGGTTATAGGACTCGTATTTGGCAGCTAGTTGGCCAGTGTCCACACAGCAAGAAGGGAGGGAAGGGAAAGTCATTTTCAAAGTGCTTAAGAAGGAGAAATTAGTAACTGACCTCCTCTTATCCAGAGGAGCTTCTCACAGGTTTCTGATATTTTTAGGACATAAAAGTTGCATATTAGTCAGTCAAATGGAAAATAATAATTTGTTGTTGAGCAGCTGAGTATTTTCCCTGAAAAATTAACATGAAAGGAATATGACACAGTCCCTAATTATTAAAGTAGTGAGAAAATAGTAAATGCTAGTTTTGTTTTGGTGATGGTAGTGGTGTGTTTGTGTGCATATGAGTGTGTGAGATAAATCAATATTCCATTTATTCTGATCATATCTCCGTCTTATTCCTATATCACATGTCAGATGAACTGAGATTCTTGGTTCAAAACAAGCCTTGACAAGATAGCTAAACATAAACAAAGCACTCTGCAACAAGTGCATTAAGAAAAGCATCTCTTTTTATTTTCTGAGCACACCTTGATATGCCCTAGTGAAATGCATAGTCCCCCAGTGAGGTTTTCTGCTTTTGTAGGTGAGTTCTTTAAACTGTACTCTTATTTATAAACAACAACAACAACAACAACAACAATATTTAAACTCTAAATTAAGAATTTAAGAACATCAGCATAAAAGCCTTTGTATTTATTGTACTAAATTAGATTATACACTTAGAATGTTATTTCTCTGTCTTTCTCTTCTAGTTCATCCCCTTGAGCACAGTTCCATTCACTTAGTATTTATGAGTGATAATCCTTAGCAGTGTTGGCAAAGATTTGAATGTCATATAACACAAACAAGAGTCATACATCATGCATCAGCACAGACACTGTTTACCTGCTGAAGACGTGTCTTGGATGGGTCGTGTATTTGGAGAAAATCACTAGCATTAATGAATCATATATCACCTCAGCATGCATCACCATTCATTCATTGACTTAGTCACTTAAGCAAATATTTATTGAGCTCCTACGTTACAGATACTCCTTTTGCCTACCCAACAACAACTTTTCCCTTCTTCCATGTGGCACAGCTCAAATTTAGTCCTAACATCTACTCTTGCCCCATATGGCTCAGCTAAAACCCAATTGATTTAAAGCGATCTTGATTTTATTACCCTTGAAAAGGATTGATGTCATGAAGGGTATACAACCCAGCACTGACCAATGAAAGTTGAGAGGAAGTCTGTTCAGAGGCTTCTAGGAAAGCTTTCTTTGCTCTGAAGAGTTGCGCATGTCCATGGTAGTTGAGTGTTGTCAACTTGTGTAGGATATAGTATCCAGTTATTGAATTAAACACTAATTTAGGTGCTGTTGTGAAGGTATTTTGCAGATGTGGTTACCATCTACAATCAATTGAATTTACATAAAGGAGGTTATGTTTGATAATCTGGGTGGGCTTCCAATAGTTGAAAGGTCTTAAGAGCTAAACTGTTTCCCTGAGGAAGAAGAAATTCTGCCTCAAGACTGCAGCATCAGCTCCTGCCTGAGAGTGTCTGGACTGCTTTCCTATTCTATGAATTTCAAACTTGCCAGCTCCCACAAATGCGTAAGTCAATTACTGTACTTGAAATCTCTCCAGATAGATAGATAGATAGATAGATAGATAGATACATAGATACATAGATACGTAGATAGATAGGGATAGAGAGACACAGACAGATAACCATCCTTCTGGTTCTATTTCTTGGAGAACCCTGACTGATACATTGCTTTTTTTTGTTAGTCTTGTAACTCATATGAGAGAATAAAAGCATGAAAACAAACAAACAAACAAACAAAAACCTGGGTCCTTGATAATGTGCTTTAAAGTTCCGAGCTAATCAGTCTTAGAGCCTCCCTTATCTGGCACTCCTTGTGATGAGAGAACATAAATCCTTTTGTTCTTCAAGACATTTTGAATTTAATCTTCTGTTATTTGAACCTGGAAGTAACCGTGCTAATACAGAAAACAATTAAGTACCCTATATAATCACAATTAGTCAACCCCAGAGAGTTTAAGATGAAGACATTGGTATTTGGGTCATTTTCTTTCAGATAATAAAGAACTTACATGCACCTGCTAGAAGATCAGACTCACTGAGTGCATTTAAGAATCCAGAAACTAATTACTCTCTCTCTGTATGACTGGATATAGAAGTAGCAAAGAGGTTCAGGAAAGAGATCTTCTCCTGCAGTAATAGATAGGCTGCTTTATTCCATGAAAGGAAATTTTGAAAACATTATTCATATTTGAAAAATAATAAAAATGCACCCAATGCTTTTGGAAATTAATGATTAACTACCTTGTTCTTCATTTTATACTTTTGAGGCCTTCCCAAGAAAAGATCACCTGCGTGATGCCTTATTTTAATATCTCTAAATGGCTATTTTAGTTCTATTTCACACTCAGGATTAAAGTTCCAGTTAAATTACAAACAGCTGTGACTCCTACCCCAGGACTATGTGTAGGTGTGCACGAAATGCTTAATATCATCTGCAGGAGCAGGTATTGCCTGGGCAGTGTATGCTGGAATGAAATAAATTCACTCTTAGGCTGAAGCTATGTAATCTAGTTGCTGAGATTTGGTTTCTTTGTATCACACATGTAGGTAAAAAGGTATATGACAGAGACACTGAAAGACTCTTAGAAAGAGAAGCCTACATTTTTCCTGTGCCATTAGCTTCACAGGCTAATCATTTCTAAGGAATTTCAGTTCCTTTGCATGACAATGACACAGAAGTGCAGAACAGTAGGTGGGAGCCTGAGAGGGGTGACAGGCAGATGTGCAGGGTTCTTTCCCAAGACACCCGCTCGTCTTGCTTGAGGAACATTGTAACCGCACACAAGCTTAAAAACTGGATTGAACTGTTGTTGGGTTTGGTTTAAAATAGAAGTTTAAAAGAAAGTTTTTTTAAAAAGAAAGATTTTTATTTTTTTTTTTTGTAAGGAAACAACACTTCAGCCAAACTGTCTTTTCTGGGCAGATGGGCATCCTACCAGAAGCAAAGAAAAGTCTTAGAACCTCTGAACTATGCCAGGTGATGAGTCCTAGAAAAATGCAAACTCTGGTGGCCCACACACCAGTCTCCAAGATACGTAAGTCACTTAGGAAAAGGATCAAATGTCTTCTTTCTTGATGGGTTAGTTTGACCTTACTCCTGAGGGAAAAGAACTTAATTAAGCTCCTAGAACTAACATTAACTTGTCTACAAATTCACATATCTACCCCAGTGTTCTCAAAATGGGGTCCATGGACCACATGCACGAGAACCTGTGGGATGCTCAGTAATACACCACATTACTGGGTGTACAAGTCCCCACAGGTAAATCTTATGGTCACTGAAGTTGATAACAGAGAACCACTGATATTGGGCCTGATACCTTTTCCACTCACTCACCTCAAAGGCTGACCTAGATGGAGCCAATCAACTAGGATCTGTCTCTCTCCACCTGATTGGCTCTGGCCAATGGACCTTGGAAACTGATTGGAGGAAAAGAGGAACATGACTACAGTATTTCTTTTCTGGGCTCCCTCTTGTGTTGCCTGCAGACAGTCTCCTGCAACCCACAGGACCTTCTCTTTCCCAGGTCCTTCAATGACTCACACCTCTTGTCCCTCTGGACCCAGGGTGGTAACAACTCCTTTGATGTTGCTTGCCCTGGAGTATTGCACTATTCCCCTGTCCCTGCCTGCACTTTATAAACAGTCCCTTTACAAATAAACTCTCCTCCAACCTAATGTCAGTGCGCCATGTGCTTTCTGTAGGAATCTTGAGTGGCACAGGTGTATTTAGTAACATTTTATAACTAATATTTTATGCCTGGCAAATAAGTTTCATATTTATTTTTGTTTTTTAGGACAAAATATGATGTAAATAAAGCAGTTTTTTTTTTAAAATCATCATTTTATGAATAAGAAAACTGAGATCAAGAGAAGTTAAATACTTGTCAAAGTTCACCCTGCTGCTCAGTGGAAGAAGCAGATAGCAAGACTAGTTTGATGACTGAATTTCCATCTCTTGGCATTGCATCAAACTGCCAGTCCCCTTTCTTCCTCACCACATGTCACATAACCTAATGCCATTACCTGGGACAAGTGCAGTTGAAATGACATCTTTTGGATAGCAAGAAAGAATTCAGTGTAATCTATGCATTTGTTTCAGTTGAGGCTGAGGTGCAGGCACTCTGCGTAGGAGAGAAATTTGCTCAGAGGAGGCCAGCTTCTCCACGGTGGCACATGTGGTCACGTGCAGCTGGCTCTGACACAGCCTGGTCTCTGAGGATCTCTCTATCCAACAGTGACTTAGCCACCCTTTCCTCGGACTCCCTCTTTATTCCGAGCCAGCATCTCTCACAGCATCTCCAACACTTTTTCTGTTTCTAGCTCTTCCTTTAGATTGGCAGCTCTCCTAGGATAGGAGCCTATTTTTGTCAGTTGCTACCATACCTACAACATCTTGCTTAGTTCTGGGTATGCAATAAGTGTTCGACAATAGGTGTTTGTTGACGGAATAAAAGAGTGGTCATCTGTCTAGTGCCTTCATATACCAGCATTATTATAAAATCTTGGAATTACTTTCTCCTTCAGTCTTTCTTATCCTCTAATTCAGTCAGTTGCCAATTTTTGTCCACTTTCGGAATCTTTCTTAGATATATTTCTTCCTTCTCCTTCCCAATGTCACTATGCTAATGAAGGTTCTCAATCGTTAATTAAGCTTCACTTTGAAGTGAATACGACTGAATTCAGTTGAACAGTGATGAAATTCCAGCAGAGAAATTGAGCAATTAGATTTGTTCAGTAAAGCACTTAAAAGCCTAGAAAAATAATCCAGGAGTTCCCAGTGCCTAATTCTCCATGTTGAATTACTCTCAGATTTAGAATCAGCTATTCAGCATACCACTGCAGCAGGAAGGGGGTTCTGCTGGAAGTATAACCTAGGTGAGTTGCTTGGAGCACCAATATTTCCCACTTGGAGCAGGTATCCAATACGTGTCACATCTGGAAGAAGAGGCTTCTGAGAATTCCATGAGTGCTTTCAGAGTCTTTTTATGAGGCTGAACATCTATCTGCCCTGACCTCTTCTCCAGTCAAAGGCAATCTCAGCACTCCAAGTCAGTGCTGCTACTAAACATTTCGGATATTAATGGCCCCAAAGCATCTTGGGTGTCAAAGGTGTTTTTTCCAAGGTCAGCTTAGTGACCTAACTCTGATACAATGCTGCCTGCCTCTGATTCCCCTCTTTTCATATCCCATCAACATTCATAAGTGTCAGCTCACTGTGGGACCCCAAGTCCAGCCATGTTTTGGTTGCTACGTTCTTTATTAGTCTTATTCAGGACCTAATTATAGTACTTTGTAATGTCTGCCTTTCACACTCCTTTCCTTCTTGTTTGTCTATTGCAAAGATTTCTGTCATTTTGTCACAATAAACAATTTTCTGGTCCAAGTCAGTTTCCTCCTTGAGCTTGTGGGCCTCTTCCCTGACGTCCAGTGTCCCTTATTCTCATCTCTTATTCAGGCAAGCAAGGCCTGTCCAAGTGCTCTTTGGTACAGGCACACGTCTTTCTTTTACTTCTCTGTCTTCAACACAGTGACACATCCCTCTGATTTCTTTTCATATCTTCAGGATCACCTAATCTACTGACCTTTAATTGGTCCCAAACTCCAATTTTTGTCCATGCATTCCTTGAGTAATTATACACACTAATTCAGTAATTGTTTAGTGATATGTCCTATGTACAAAGCAACATATGTAACAGGAAAGATATGAGACTAATTTATAAATGCATCCTGAACTTGAGGTAAGATGTAGGGGAATAACATAAATAATCCTAATACACAGAAAGTATTAAATGTCACTAAAACAATATTGATAAGTTGACATGGGAGCTCAAAATTAGAAAAAAAATACTTTTGAAAAAGATGAACAAGAGCAGAACCAGAAAGATTTCATGGAAGAAGTAGCTTCTCTGCATATAGCCTTGTAGACAGATACACCAGACAAGGAAAGGCATTTCAGGTATTAAAATTATACCAGCAGAAGCATGGCACAGGGAGGAAACCAGGAGTAAGAGAGACAGGTCAAAGTTCAGGCTTGCTGGAACACAGAGTATAAGAAAGTTTGTTTTGGAAAATAAATATGAAGACAAGTGCTTAGCCCTGGAATAATATGCTGGTGTTTCCAAACTATTGTTTTGAAGCCATTGAAAGCTTAAGAGGGGGAATGAGGCGCTCAGAACTGGGCTCTAAACAATTAAGCTGCTATCAGTATAGGCAAAACAAAGAAGCAAGAAGTTTTAGGAAAGTATTACAACCAACTCACCTAGGTTATACTTCCAGCAGAACCCCCTTCCTGCTGCAGTGGTATGCTGAATAGCTGATTCTAAATCTGAGAGTAATTCAACATGGAGAATTAGGCACTGGGAACTCCTGGATTATTTTTCTAGGCTTTTAAGTGCTTTACTGAACAAATCTAATTGCTCAATTTCTCTGCTGGAATTTCATCACTGTTCGACTGAATTCAGTTGTATTCACTTCAAAGTGAAGCTTAATTAATGAATGTCTTATTTATAAATCATTACAAAGAATTGTTTTACTTCACACCTTTAGGTTGAAACCAAATGAACTTGCATCTTTTCATGTCCATGGCTTTTCAAAGAAATAGTCTCTTTCTCCCTGAGGAGAAATCAACATAAACACTATTGGAATTTATCTAAACCAAAGAACAAGGCATTTTCATCATTCCACAAGAAAATGGAATTTTTCTTGGAAAGGAGGTGTTTTTTACTCAGTGTTCAATTTCTCCTTGATTTTACCTCTTCCCACTGCCTGTCAATTATCTAGGGCTCAGGAACATTTAGATTTAAGTGGTGAGCAGAGTTTATCCAGGGAGACAGAATCAGGGCAAAGTTGCATATTACATTCATCTTTAAATTTCTGTTCTCTTGGCTGTCTGTGGCCTGTAACTATAGCTACATGGTCAAATATTGTTTTTTCATATCTATCTCTCTGGGGGGTTGTGGGTAAATGCCAAAGAACAAAATAACTGGAATAAGAGTTTTGAGAAATCTCCCCATGTTTTTAAAACCCATTCATTGTATGGGAGAGATGACAATTCTATGTAGAAATCTTGTTTGGTATGCATACAAAAATAACCCCATGGATTTCTGTGGTATTTGGCCATCATCTCTTGGTGGTTTGTTTGTTGTTTTTGTTTATTTGTTTGTTTTTGTTTCAGGGTGAAACAAAGTTAGACATAATAAGTTGCAAGTACCATTCTACTGGCATCGAGGTACAGCAAAGAAAGAAAGAGTTGGTGAAGGTCAAGGTCAAGGATAGTAAAAAGGAGAAAGGTTGTTGAGCTCTAAAAATGGGAGCTTGATTTTGGCAAAATTGTGATGCAGATAAAGATTGCCTTCCATACTCTCTCCTTTTTCCTCTCCCCCTACACACCCCTAATCCTGTTCTCTACCTGAAGCCCATTGTCCTGATGGCTCTACCTGTAGAACCTAAAGTTCTCTTGCTGAAATATTGGCTAATGCTTGAGAAAGAAGTATAGGGGTAACTATGCAGAGTCGATTTGGGGGCTCTTTGTATAGATAAAGAGAGGGGAAATAGCTTTGGCCTTGTGAGGATAGGTTTGGGTGGGGGTAGAAATCCTTGCTGTAAGTGGGCTGAGGAGATACTTTAAGACTCAAGTAGTAAAACTTTTAGGCATTGTACAAGCTAGTAGAACAGTTGTCTTTGAACCCTTTAAATCACAGGATGTTAGAGATTTGCGGATCTTGCTTCATGGGAAGGCACAGAAAAGTAGATTACTGCAGCTAAAAAAATATATCACTTGGTTGGCACAACCAATGGACCTTGTACCCAGCCCTAAGACACTACATTCCATCTTCAGAATGGAAACAAGTATTTTCTGAGGTTCAGAATCAACTTAAGTTTTTTAATTTTTTAGTTTCCAGCTGGAACAAGATTCCAAAGTGCTAGAATTCTCATAAGAAGGTTACATTTTGCACATATCCCACCCAAATCTATAGATGCCAGAGGTTTGGATAACCATTATTAATGGTACTGATCAACTTCATAAATGTATCCACAGTTTTGGCTTTTTGCTCTGAAAGCATGATAACTCTTTTGATTTTCCATCTCTAGAAATTTTTAAAAGAGTAATAGAGTGGTAAATGCTTTTAAATTATACTATTTACATTCTATGAACTTATTGTGTGTATTATTATCCCATTTTTAAGGAAAAAAAGTTTGTTTTTTAGAGCATATATACTCATATGATTACATTATTATTACACTGTGAAAAACCATGAATTTGGAAAAACCAAAAAGAAAATAAGAAAAAAATAAAGTTCCATTTTTATCTTACAGGGCAAATAAATATTGAATTTCTCACAGAAGGCCTATAAAGTGTTTTATAAGCAATAAATCCTTACTCTCCTGAGGAGGCAGCATGTTATGTTGGAATAAGAATCAGAGAGCAGTTCTTTCTTCACCTAGCTTTGTAATATTATGTAAGTGTGACAAGCATACTTAATTGTTTCCCCAAAATGCCATTCTTCCAAGCTAATAGCACCCCTTGTTTGTCAGCTCTCTTCCAAGCTAATAGCACCCCTTGTTTGTCAGTGCCACTTCCAAGGAGGCTGGGTTGCTGCTCATCCCCAGGGATGGAATCATAATTAGTCTAAACTGGTCAAAGAACACCCCTCTATTTTGTCTATGAGTAGGTTAGTGATGACCATGTGATTCATTCTGGCCAATTAGATGAGAGGGGAAGTCAGCTGGCGCCTCTTTTGAAAAGATTTCTTTGCACTTAAAAAAGAAACAAAAGAGAAATTGCCATAACTAAGTGATCTAACCTAGTATTAAAAAAAAAAAAGGAGGGGGAGCAAAGTGATATGAGTCTCTTGATGTGTTGCAATGTGAAGTACGTAATGGGTAGTTATGCGTATTCTTGAGAAAAATGTGTAACTTCAACCTATTCCTGAGGAAGCAATCAAATCCAGATTGTGGGACATTTTAGTAGACGACTGGCCTGGACTCTCCAAGACTATAGACCTCATGAAAGGCGTTTCAAGAAAAGGTAGAGTGACTATTCTAGAGCATAGGATATCAAACAAAGATGCGTGATCCTTGATTGAATCCTGGATTAAAGGTGGAAAAAAACTGTGCTGAAAGATATTTTTGGGACAAATGAGAAAATTTGAGTGGGGACTACATTTTAGATAAGACTTTCTAAAGTAAATCGAGTTTTTGACACATGTAATAGTATCCTGATTATATAGAAGAATATTCTTTTTCTTAAAAGAGTTATACTGAAGGATCTAGTGGTGAACTATCATTATGTGTACAACTTGCTTTCAAGTGATTTAAGGTAATGAGAAAGACAGAAGGAGAGAGTGAGCAAGGAAAGGCAAAGATAAGTAATAACTGACCAGTAAACATCATCTGGGAATTCATTAGAAATGCAGACTCCTAGGTCCCACCACAGAACAACTGAATCAGAATCTGAATTTTAACAAAATTTCCAGGTAATTCCTAGCACATCAAAGCTTAAGAAGTACTTGTGTAGGCCTGTACTTTGACCACATACTTTGATATATGTATGAATAAATGCATGAGCATGGTCTGTAGACAGAAAGAGGAAAATAAAGTAGATGTGCAGAGAGAAACAGAGTGGGCAAAATCACAGAGCTCTAGACAAACAGTGAGAATATTCCCATTCCTATTGCTGCATAGTGGAGAAAAGCAACAATAATCATTCATTACTATCTCTCATAGTTCTGGGGTTAGCTGGGTGGTTCTCCTTCGAGTCTATTATATGGTTGCAGTCAGACAGTATCTTTGGAATCATTGTGACAGCTTCCATACTTGCTTGTCTGATTCCTGGGCTGGGAAGACTCAAACAGCTAGGGGCCAGAAGAGATGGGATTCCTTGAGCCTCTATCTCTATGTGGCCTTTTCAAGTGGTCTCTCCCACATGGCAACTCAGGACAGTTGGTCTTCTTACATTGGGGTCAAGGTTACAGGACAAACTCCAAGAGAGCAAGCCAGGCAGAACCTGTTATCATCTTTTATGACATAGCATTGCACCCAGCACTCTTTCATCATGGTCTTCTATTAGGTGAGGCAGCCACAAAGGCCAACACAGGTTCAAGAGAAGGGGTCATGGATTCTAATTCTTGGTGTAGGAGTAGCAAGGTTCAGGAAGAGCATGTGGGATGTAAAATATTGCTGTGGCCATTTGGGGAAAATACAATCGGCCACATAGAAAAACCTCAATTCTGGGACATCAAGAGTTGAGGTTCAATTATATTTCTTTCCCTTGTATTTTGTTAGATAACTTGATGCTTTCCAGAAAACTCACATTTCAAGGTGTGTGTGCATGCACGTGTATGTGTTAGAGTAGATTTCCATTGTTTAGAATGAAAACAGCCTTGACAAATGTGTGTAAGTAATGATTTTAGACCTTCTTCCCCAACTTGACATCTGCCTACAAAATGAATCCATTTTAATCCTTATCTTATTCTAATAGGTCATGATTAGATTGCTGGAAAACACAGACAGTCCCTTTGACTGATATTTAGAAAAAAATAATTGCAAATAGTTGTCTGGTGGGTAGGACTCTTGCTACAAGACAGCTAACAGGGTTGGCCAGGCTCGATGTTGCATACTCAGTAGCAAGCACTGTTAGTGACTCCTGCAGCTGACGACCTGCTGCAGCAAACCTCGTGAGCAGTGCTTCCCCACATATGGTCAGGAATTGCATGTGTTTGAATGACATGGAAAACTTATTAAAATGCAGATTCCTGGACTCTACCAAATCTGTAGTGTAGGGATCCCAGGAACCTGCACTTAAAAACCTCTTCCCTAAATCTGTGCTTCTCAAACTTCAATGTAAACCTGGGATGGAGTGTGACATTCTGCATTTTTAAGGAACTCCCCGGGAATGCTGATGCTCCCGGCCAGCAGATCACACTTGGAGCAGCAAAACCTAAAGCAATACCTCCAAGTGTGGTCCCTTTGTTAGAAACAGTGACATCCCCTCAGAATTTGTTAGAAATGCAAATTCTTGGGCCATACTCCAGACTTACTGAATCACAAACTTTGTGGGTGAGACCCAACAATCTATAGTTTATCAACTTCTAGGTGATTTTGATGCAATTCGAGTTTGAGAATCTCTGCCCAAGGAACATGCAATTGATGGAGAGCCGTGGTTCCCAAACGTAGCTAATCAGAATCAGCAGGGGAGGGGTGACAGTGGGCCTCCTGTGAGTGTTTAGAACCCCCTCAGGAGATTCTAATTCTAGGTTGGGCCCAGTGATTCTGAAGTCAGCCACAGCAGCAAACCACTGGTTTAGAGTGATTAGCAGGACAATGATACCAGAGGAAAGGCTAATACAGTGTGGGAGAGGAAGCTAGGGAGAAAGAGAAAGAGGGATCAATATGGAGAATTCATAGTTACTTAAGTAATCAGTATGTGACAAACTTTGGGCTAGGGATTTTATGCAATGTTATTTAATTCTCCATATTGCTCTACATAGCAAGCATTATTACTGTTTGGTAAATCAAAGGCTAAAGATAAAAATTGATAAAAAAGTTGTCTGAAATCACATGACTAATAGTGGAACAGAAAATTAAAACCAAGCCTCTTACTTTAAATCTTTTTTTATTTTACTCTGTAATTAAAAAAAGATTTTGTAAGGTGGCAGAAAGCAAGTCTGGAGATCATGAAGAAGGGGGGTGGGTGGGAAAAGACCCCCATGAGCAGTGCAGTATTTAATTAATGGAGTAAATGTCAATTTCCTCACCTAGATTTTGACAACGTGGAAGGATCCACGTTAACAATTCTTTACTCATTTATTCACTCAACCAACTTTATTGAGACTCAGCGAAGTGCTAGATGCTGTCCTAGGTGCTGAGGATAGATGCAGTAGTGAACAAAATGTCTTCAGGGAGGTTATAGTCTTATTTGTCTTTGTCTCTCAGTAACTGATAAAGCAAATGTCACACAATAAACGCTTTATAATTATTGCCTTATGTACTATCTTTGGCTGGATAATTTAGAATTAACTGTAGAATTCGTCATAGTTGAGCTACTGGGCCAATGTATTAGCCAGGGTTTAATTACATAAGACTTTAATGTCTTTTCCTACTCTGTTTTATTGGGGGTGGGGGTGGGGAGGAGAATATGTTGATGATAATTAATAACAGAACCAGCAGGCTAAGGAAGGAAATTTGTTACTTAGCAGCCAGGAGGAAAGTCGTTTAGGAAGAAAGTTGAAGTAAACTCAACTGAATTGCTATAAATGAGTCTTGGGAATCAACTGAAATGTAATAATCTGAGTTTTCTTATAGTTATGTGGATAATAGAGACTGCTGAATATCTTTCAAGTGTTTCCTTCAAGTATACTCTCCTGCAACTCTTTTCAGCAAATTTTTAATTGCTCCTAAAGTGAAATTAGACACAATCAAGAACTTTTCAAATGAAGATGTAATTAGAAGTCATGAAAAAGTATACTTATTAAATATATTCATTTAAAAAGATAATCTGTGAAGTATTTCATTTGCCTTACTAATTTTATAAATGAAGTGCCTAAAGAATACTGCTGGTTACAAAAATTTACATTGTTCACAATAACTTACTGATGTGGTCATGGATAGTATGAGGAGTCTCCTCATGTGGAAAAAGATAAGGGTAAGCCATTGATATTCCAGGTTGATGTTTTTGGTTTTCACTCCATGCCTCACTCAGGAAGCTCTTGAAAAAGAAATAGTGTTGCTATTGTTTAGGTTTAAGAAGAGTAAGAGGCAAACTATTAGCCATTTAAGAATCTTTTCAGCGTTCCCTTACATGTGATGGTTACCAAACATTCTTCAAGTTAAGTAGGTAATTTATAAAAACTTCAAGATGCCAAGTGTGCCTTTTAGGTGGGGAATAGAAAGAGAGGAGATGGCATTTATGGGCAGTTGACAGATACTATCCCTATTTTTATCATTAAGGGATCACCAGACATAATAAATAAAGTTCTCAAGGCCACTCAGCTAATACGCGTCAGTCTGGGATCGCCTGGCTCTTGCGTGAGGCCATTCCACAATGTTTTAAGGAAGAGTTCCTCAGAAAGAGAACTTGTTACATTTAAATAAGATACATTTAGGAAAATTAAGATAGTTCCTACTATTCAAAACTAGAATAGATTCTAAAATACATGAAGTAGTCTTTACGTTCCAATTTTTCAGCCTTCCCCTCTCCCAGAAAATGAAGGAAACGATAGAGATCAGACATTGGCATTGTTTCCTTCGATATTTGGGACTGGAGAATGCAAAGGTCATCTTCTCTGTGAAAACTTTCCTGACTTTTCTCTGTGCCCAGTGCTCCCTGTTCCCACAGCTCCTGGTTCTCCGTTCGCCGTAGCTCCCCGAGAGCAGGAGGGCCCTTTCTTTATCTCCGCATCCCTGGCAGGTGGGACAATAAATCCACAGTCTGTTTTCTCTGTTGACTACTTTGACTCTTAACAAGTTCTATCTTTGGGTAGCAGATTAGCAATTTTTTCAACAACATATATCGAGCACTTACTATAGGCCAGGGGTGTGCAAGGCACTGAAGACACATCCTCCGTGGGAGACACGGACAGTTCATCCCAGGGCTTCTTCGCTGTGAAGCTCCTGGGGACCCATCACATCGCGAGCGCGCAGGGCAGCCTGGGGTCGTGCCGCCCAGGCTGCGTGGCCGTCAGAGGGGGCCCTAATGTCTTCCTTAGCTCAGACTGCCACAATCCTGTGATTTTTATGTAGCCAAACAGATTAACGTGCTGTGTCTGTGCATCAGCTTGAAGGCTGACGTTACCCTCCCATCCCATCTTTGGATGCAGAACCACCTGACTTCACGAACTGCAGAGGAAAGTTTGGTGCAGCCATAGGGGAAGGATAGGAGCACATGTCCTTGCAAAGAATCACAATCAAATGTGCCCTACCCACCACCCCCAAAACATTGTCCTGTCAGACAGAAGAACTTGTTAATTGTGTAGTATTCTGAACTAGCAGCTGTTTCATGTGGTTTTTCTTCCTTCTCCACAATGTTCTAGAAAATAGAGGACACCCTGTCCAGACTGCACACCCATGGCTGTGTGAGTCAAGTGCCGGAGATCCGTGGGCCTACTCTTTCCTCCCGTCTCTCTCTTTTGTTTGCTGTTCCCCTCAATAATCTTTCATTAAATGCCTTAACATCGTAGGAGGTGTCTAGTGGATCCATATACTTGTGCTTTCAAAACAACATTTTATCTCCCTGACTCACAGGCAGAATGGAAAAAAAATAAAATAAAATAAACCACACCAGAACAAACCCCTACACATTTGAAATAATCCACAAGGAAAGCCTGCATTGGAAATCATATTGCCATATAATTATCCTGTTTACAATCTCTCGTACATCTTTTCTCATAGAAAAATGCAGATTTGGAAACAAAGCAGGAAAAAGATGCCAGAAAACGCTGGCGAGGCTCTGACCACTGCCTGCTTAGGAATGGCCGAGGAGGGAGAGAAATGTGTTTGCAATTAGGACTGCCCAGAGCAGGTCCGATTACATCTGCACGCAGCCAAGCTGAAGAGATTTCCAGAGTGAACTTGTCATGTGGGCCTAAATGGATAAAAGGCAACCGAGGCTGGAGCCATTACCAGGAAATAAACGGGGCCTTCCGCCTCCCACTCGCCATTCCCCTTTCCGGGCTCACTCCTCCCTCTTGAATGAAAACCAAAATCACCATCGTTTTAGGCCCTCTCGTGTTATAGTTCACAAGGCTTTCATGTATTTCCCAGCAGGAGAAAAAAATAAAAATAAAAAAGGAGAAATAAAACGAGTGTTGCGAAGTGGTTGCCATGCTGCTTGTGATTCACAGAGTGACCCGATGATGTTAAAGACAATCCAGCAAGACCGAAGCAACGAAGCAACGGAGGGGTTGCCCTTGCACCTCTCTTCTGCACGGAGCAGCGTCCAGGTTTTGCTTCCAGGCCGTAAGGGCATCGCTGACTTCAGCCCCACGTTGACCTGGTAGGACAGTTGGCTTAGCCCACTCTCAAGGGCAGAGCAAGGCGTTCCCTTAACGAATTAAAAGCTATTAAGGGTTTTCTGCCTTGCCACAGTTTTCCGACACAAAAACACTCCACTAAGTCTGCTGCCACCCTTCAATTAAAAAACAAAAACATTTAAAAAAAAACCCAAAACTTTGAGTTCGTCACTGCTCCCTGACCTACCTGGGGGTTTTGGTTTCCTTGTGTGTGCGCGTTATGTGTCAGTATGCGTGCTCTGTCCCTCACAGATCCCTTCTCTGTTTGTCGTGAGACAGAATTGATGGCCTGACAGCCACTCAGAAATTTATTCCCTCCCCTCACGTCCCTGACCATCTCTTTGCTCATAGACTTTTCAAATGAATCTTTGTTATTGCTTTTTAAGCATTTTAAATCAAGTATGACAAGCTGTAATAATACCACTTTGTATGAAATCTTAGAGGCCCCAAGAGGCCTTTTAAGAGATATTAATGGTAATTTTGACACATATACACACAGGCACATTTTGTGCATCCCCTACTACCACCACAACTGCCCACTCAAAGATGAAGAAATTAAGACAGCAGTTTTAAAGGGGTCAATACGTCTCCAATAGTTTATATTTATTGCCAATTAATTAGAGCCAGTTCTTTACTAAGCAAAACATATTTTAGCTATGCACATTGTGTTTCTGTATACAAAGGACTCTGTGTGTGTGTACATTTTCCAGTCAGAAGATCATTTTTGTAAATAGTGTCTTCAATAGGACACCCAGATAATATAGCACCCAAACTGGGATATTTAAGGGTAATGAGGCACTCTTTATGGTTATTCTGGGACAGTAACCATAACTGGCACTGTCTTGGGCAAATCAGTTTGCATGTTCTTATTCTTAAGTGATTTGTCGGAATTTCTAGATCCATGGCCAACAGGTTCTCTGGATGGCAAAACTCTATTTTTCACATACCCTTGTCCACCCCTTTTATTCCTCATCTGATATGGTTGTGCAGGGCCCTTGCCCAAGCCTGTAAGATAAAAATGATCAAGTGGGACCCTGAAATTTGGGACCTGAACCTCACTATTTGTTTGGAGTACCGTCACAGTTTCCATGCTGGTCTAGAGAAGGTATCCTGCACAGTCAAGAACAAATATTAAAAGGGTGATGATGTTAAGGAGCTTCATTATGTTATCACTGAAAAATGGTACATTTAAAACCTGATGGGGCAGCAAAAGACCTTTGTAAGTCACCTTTGGTCCTTTCTGGAAACTCTTCCAGGAGTCGCTTGGGGATGGGAAGACTCTGTACTGTGCTTCTTAGCTGTGGACTATCCAGGCTGCCTGGCTTCCGAGTTCATTACTCAAGGCCCTTCCATTATGGTGACTCATTCTTCGGAAATCAATCCGGTGGAAGCCTCCTGACCTAATGGCCACTGGCTCAGATGCCATGGCCTTGCTGCTCCCTGGACATACGGTCCCTGTCTCCCTTTTTATTTGACTTGTCAACACAAATCCTCTTCCTACACAACCAAACGTGGTAACGTCTCTCTCAAAATCTGTTTTTTAAATGTAATTATCTTAGTTTCATTCTCATACAATTTCAAAATTCCAGCAGCATTGGTTTTGCTGGAATTCACATTAAAATTATTTCCTGAATTTTTAGTGTTCATGCATAATAGCACGGGGTTTAAAAATTGTCTTCCTTAGATATGGGATCATTTTGGAAGACATTCTTTCAACCCCACCCTACCCTAGCACTCTCCCACCCCATGAATCAAAAATAACTTTTTCTTCAAAATTTTGTACCCTTCTGCATGTTTTCTCAAATGGAATGATATTCAAGTCCTTAGAGCATCTTGATTTTGCCAGATACATTTTGCTGGACTGAGAATTCCCAGTACTCTAGCTGAAATACAGGGAGATGTGTGCCCTTCCATATTTCTTGAGTGCTATTAAAGCAATGCCAGTAATGAATGAAGAATGCTGCCTCTAACAGCCTCTTGCTGACACTTTTCAGGGACTGCTTAGCTGTTTGCATGATGCGGCTGTAGAATAATGCCCAAGAGGTCAATGAAGAGCCATCCACTCTCTTCCTTTCTGTGCCTGATGAAAAGACATTCAAGCCTTAAGCTCAGTAACACTGTAATGCCAAGATACAATATCTTTCCTCTAATGACTCATTGCTATGTATTTTAAAATGTAAGTATATGTATATAAAATAATAACATCATGATGGGCCTAGCCTTTTCACATTATTGCTTCCTTTTCTCTTGCCATATAGCCATGCATTGATCTCTAATGGAGGTTCAAAAATCAAAATGTTGTCAACTCAATTGCCAGGAGTAGCTCTGGGTACTTGATTTGGCTCTTGGGTCAGTGGCAAAGAAGCAGAACAAGGAAGCTCTTCTGGAATGGCAGAAAAAGTTTGATGAACTATGGCCTATGGCGGGTCCTAACTCACTTTGATGTTATGCATCATTGCTTCTTGCAATGACACATTAGTTGGTTGACATTGCTGGGGAACGAAGAGTTCCACATACACACATTTTTCAGATAACTAGAGCCAACTCTTTCATGCCAACACTTTTACATTTTAAAGTAAGCATGTGGATGAAAATCT
This sequence comes from Lyroderma lyra, assembly GCA_004026885.1. Classification (NCBI taxonomy): domain Eukaryota; kingdom Metazoa; phylum Chordata; class Mammalia; order Chiroptera; family Megadermatidae; genus Lyroderma; species Lyroderma lyra. The sequence goes on along the minus strand of PVJL010004500.1, from coordinate 63,317 downwards.
TTCTAAAATATAAATCAGTTTCTTGCCTTCTTAAACAGAGCAGAGAAAGTACAAAGGTTATTTTCTTTTTGATCCAGGAATATGTAATAGTACTATCAATCCTAAAGCAGGAAAGTTTGTTTTAAGTTTGTGTTATTTATCATTTATATCCCACTTACACCTTAAAAGAACTCAAGGTAAATACAATAAAATTGCCCACAATGGGCCAGGATAAGCTCTCTGAGGAGTGTCTATAGTGTAGATATATTTTATATTGAAACCAGACGCATATACTTTCAATAGCAGGCAGCAAAAGAGACATCTTATTTTGAAAACTACAGAAGTTAGCTTATTTATTCTCCCTCAGTGAGAGTTCCACCTTGCATCAACATGGAGGTAGCCTAGGAGGGAAGTTTAGGAGAGCAGCTGTGAAACGATCTACAGTGCATTCTGTCTGGAACACCAGTGTCATGCAAGCCCAACACCCTCTCCAAACACAATAGGTCACGTTCCCAGAACTCCCTGTCTCTCATCGCTGCCTACTCCTCCAGTCTTCCTCCTAACTCTCAGATGCCTTCACTCATCTTCCTCACAGTCTCCAAAGCCTGATGTTGGATTATGTCTCCCATGATTGCATCCTTTCCCAACCTTCTCCTAAACCAGAACTTTCTTTGTCCTGCTTTTATTTTAGGTAAACATCTCTCCTTCCTCAATCTTTTCTTCTTCTCAGAAATGGTATAACTAATTCCATTCTTGCTTCTAATTAATAAGAGGACTAGAGAGAAGTTGATTTGAAGAGATTTGATTTAGTTTAGTAGATTAGTGGATTAATTGGTTGATTTAGTCAAGTTAATGGGTCAGAATACTCAAGCAAAAGTAAAGTATTGGTGCTGTTAATGGGTTTTAAGGATTTTTAGCAGTCTCTTTAGGCAAGAAAAAGGTAGTTGCTGATTACTCCAATTATCTGAGCATTATAGGTATGCATAGCGATAAGGGATTTGGTCATGACCACTTGCTATCAGAAGCTATGCAAACCCCAAAAAACACAATAACAAGAACAAAATGGAAGATGGAGGTCCCTTCATGGGTCGCTGACGCAACCAGGGGAATTGCTCATTCACCGCTGCTTTGCCCTCCATCTGGATAGTATAATCCATGTTGGTTTGGTTCCCTGCCTGTGGGCCACTCTCCTGCTTGTCTTAAAGTGACTTTAATATTAAGTTCTCTAGCTCAGTTATAACTATGTAACGCTTATTTCTAAGAACAACAACCTGCTTGAGTTGGTCCTTATATGAAGCTACATATTAATGTATTTATGGGAAAAATGTTTAGCCTGATTCAAATTTTGGGGCAGAAATATTGTCAAGCTTCAGGAGATTATAGAAAGGTTGTGAAGGCTTTTCAGGGAAGTCCATGTCATCCTATTCTTAAGGCCTCCTTTCTTTTTGTGAGGGCAGAAGTAGGAAACATCTCCTGGCTCAGTGCTTGGGTCCTGAGTCATGGAAAACACTTCAGGAAAGTAACAAGTGTTGCTCTTCAAGAAAAGACTAGAGATTCCTGTTACATGAGATATTTACGTACTCAGTACCTTATTATTTACTCAGTCTCCACAATGGCTCCTTGAAAAGTGAGGCGTTCTACACACTTGATAATTGTGTATATTATAGGGCGAAATTGGATAGTAAGGGAGGAGCAGGAGGGAAGATTAACCCCCACACATAGGTACTTCTAATATTCATTAAATTAAACCAGTCAAATATGGCACTTTCGTCAGACGATGATTTTATACCTATTAATACAGCTGATATAATTGCTTGAGTGAAGTCTTTTTAAACTAGGTTATCATTTCATTACCGTTTTATTAGGTACTAGTGCCATTGATTGATGAATGCAAACAACATGAATTGAATATTGTGCTCTATGTTAGGCCAGGGTTTACCAAAGATGAAAGGAAGTAGGTCTTGCTGTCACGTTGCGTAGAGTCTGGCAGGAGTACACGGCCAAGCAAACATTAAAGCGCAGTGAGATAATTGCTATAAAGGGCAGTTGATATTTGCAAGACCTCAGATAACTTAGCTCTTCTTCTATTCGAATGTGAGGTAGGTAAGTAAATAAAGGGTCAGATAGGAAGAATTAAACATAGGTTTTCTTTTTAGTAATGGATTGAAGAATAGGTTTCAAACTGGAGCCAATAAGCTTTACATCCCCCAGAATCAACCTTGTCTGGTGGTGGGCAGAGCAGCTGCTCTGGTTAATGCAGACAAGGCAATAGGAAGCAAAAGGGAGAATAGGAGTTGATCATGGGCATTTGGTCAGAGAGCTTCAAAGAGACTGGGTCTCTATTGAAGAGTATGGCCTTGTATTCAGTCTCATCAATCAGATATACGTTGCTCTCTTCCCATGGGAGTAGAGAGAAGGGTTGGAAGTTCTCTAGTACTCCTCCTTTCAGAGTTTCAAATACTTCTTTTGATTTGAAAACCTGGCCTTTGGGGGATATGTGTATAGTGCTCTACTTGTCAAACGGGAAGGAGGGGCAAAGTGCCTTATCTGCAGAGGAAGAGACAGTGGTTGCAAGAATTCCTTCTGATGCTCATAGGGCCTTGGTAGAGAAGTTGTGGGATGAAGTAGGTACACTATGCATTGTCCAAATAGGAACCTATATAAATCCTAGGCCCCTGGTTGTAGGGCAAATAGGAGGTATTTGTTTGTCCATAATCTCAATGGATGTTTCTCTGCATCTGTGCCTGCAAATAAAGAAAGCATGCATACGATTATTATGGCAATGACTCCAGTAACTGATCACACATTTCTGCACACACTGTGTGATGCCTAGTTCCTTTGTGGGGAATCCACATGATCCTTTTGTGAAAACTGTGTAAAGAATTTTCTTCTAAAGAATGAAATCCTTTATATGTAATTTTAGATTGAAATGCAGTAATTTATCTGCAAAAGACTTTTGCATATATGATAGCGGCTGCTCCAAAATAAATAACAGATGTGTAGGGCTCCATTGAAACACAAATATGTGCCAGGCATTCTTTAAATATGAAAATTTGCCATTATAAGAGATGTGTCAGGAATTTAGCCTTCTATGTCTGTCTAGTTTTATTTAGTCATAAGCAAAATATGATAGAGAAAGCCCCAACGAATATCTCAGCTCTTTTGGAAGGCAGTCGTCCAGATTGTCTTTTGGAAAACAAATGTGAACTGTGAAGTAAACGTAGACTACGAATAAACGATGATAAGTAAAGTACTGCCCCAGATGCCCATACCTGTTCTGACTCTCTGCACTTCAGCCACCGAAATGGTTTAACCGTGTTAGGAACCCGGGCAGCTTATGTGCCCAAACTTACCTGTTAGTTCATTGGCAAGAACAATCATAACTGGCATTAGAATTAGACCTCAAAACACAGACCAACCTTAGACATAGGATTATTAGAGATGTTTAATAAAGACCTAGTCAATATCCTAGAAACCTCGTCCTTGTAAAACTAAGTTTCTTTCATTTGCCTCTTCCAAAAGTGTTATAAAAAGTATTGGTAGATCCACTTTTAAACACAAGCATATTGAGGAATGTGAAAACTTTATTATATTTTATTGAAACAATGGATCAGTTTGCATAGATGTGCACTTGAATTAGTACTTGCCAAAATAAATTGAGAAAGCACAATTTTTGGAAGGGGTCAACAAAACTTTATTTGCTCAAAATACTGGTAACACATTTGATTCCTCATTAAAATGTCTACCCTCAGTCTTGTTTAGTGAAATGATCTACTACTGTATTGCCTGCTTTGGAAAATATTGAATAATAAATAAGTAAATTAGAAGGTCTTCCTTGTTTATATGAGAAACATCAGTGTCACCTCTACTAAAAGCCACCCAAAAAAGTAAAAAACAAACAAACAAACAAACAAACAAACAAAACCCTGAGATGTTGCTATTGCAGAATTACTTGCGTAATGTTTTTCACTAAATTTCAGACTGTTCCAGCTTCTACTGTGGTTCAATTTAGCAGCAATGATACTCAGATGATAAGGATTAATTTTTTTGTGGCCTATTTTCTTTAACCTTTGTATGACGTTAAAGCATTTTTGTTTTGTTTTGCTTTGTTTTGGTCTATCTTTTCCTCTTATCTTGCCTGCCTTCTACCTTGCAGAGCTATGGGTCACCTCTAAGCAGTTCCCTGTCTGATACTAGGTACTATCGCCCGGCCATTCATTTCACCACACGAGCACCATTTCCTTATAAACATTGTCCCCAAAATTAGGGGCAAAAGGAGTCATTAAAATTTGTCCTGTGTTTTTTCTGAGCAGGGGAATGTTTGGAAGAGGAAAAAAATGTAGATTCTATATATGCAGTAGCATATTTTCTGTTGGCTAGTTTTATTTCTCATTTCTCCTCATGTGTTATACTTGAGATAAAAGTCACTTTAAAAGATAAAAGCCATAACTTTTAAAACTGAAAGCAATTGTCAGAATTTCCCGCAAGTAAATCAGGGCCAATACTTCATTGCTTCTTGTTTGCATTCTCTCTCCATGATCCTTTTTATTTTTAATAAGTGCTCCAAGATACTTTTCACAAGTCTTTCATTCTTTCAAAGCTTATTATTTTTAACACTCTAAACACATCTACTCTAAATGTAATGATGACACACACATAGTCTATACGTGGGTCGAATGAACAAGCCCTAAGATCATGTTTAAGGTAACTTTAAGGGCCCACATCCATCCATATTTGCTAAGTTGTAGGTTAGTATGGTGAAAAAATGGAACACTTATAAACATTGAAAAATAACATAATGCTGTAGCCAGACTGAGTTTTAGACATGGATAATCAGAACAATCTGTAGCCCGTCTGTGGCTAATGGGATGTTTCTCCCAGCTTTGTCACCATGGCAAATACTTTATAATACACAAACATTTGTAGCGCTAAAAATCCACCCACTTCTGTTGAAAGATGGCCAGGTTTTGTAAAATTACATTCCAGCTAGTGCTACCCCGCTGATTTTTAAGATAAGTTTTCTGTTTGCTGTTCATGTGTTTAACGAAGTGCCAAAGGGAAATTACACACACACACACACACACACACACACACATACACACACAGTAAATATATATTGCACTTCCATTGTTCAAGTACTGTATGAATGAATACACGTCAGTTGATTTTTGCGAGGGCCAACCTGGGCAGAGGGAAGTTGGTTTTGCAGTGGCCGTGGTGCGGAGGTAAGATCTCTAGGTGTTTAATCCTCTCCCACAAACCCCATCGTTCTCCCCAAATAAACATGCAATCAAAATTTAAAAAGCAGAACAAATACAGCTCCAAGGCAAGTGCCTTTGTTTTCTCTGCGATCAGATTTCAGCCCTTGCAGGGAGTTGGGTGTCCGTCTTTATCATGAATGCCACCAGGGCCAGGATTTTATTAAAGTCGTAGCCTATCCAACTTCTCATTTAGCTTCTGGAAGCAGGGCCAGGAATGGCACATGCATGGTCAAAGAACATTCCTGGGCCTTTTCTGATCCTCTTTCTTTGCCTGAAAAGCAGAAGACATAGCACATTCTCCAACGTAATCCTTTACTCAAAGGGAGGGGGAAAGAAAGCCTTGGTAACACTCCATTGCAGAGCCAAATTAGAACAAACCGGCATTGCCAAAAAAAAAAAAAATTCAGAATACATGTGATTGGGGGGAAAATGTAGGCAAAACAGTCTTTCCCACAAGTGGGTGGAAGAGGACGAGTCACAGTTTTAAAAGCATAACATAGGTGTACAGTGCCAAAAAGGGCCAGTCCAAATATTTACATGCAATAGTGATATATGAGGAAAAGCTCAACAGAATGCTTGGGGGAATAAGAGAGAACACAAGTGTTACTGAAAGCTCTAGGCACAACACCGGGTTTGTTGGCGACCTGTTTGAGTTTTACAAGCCTGTTTATACTGTCTGTTACCCCAGCATCATCCTGTTACATCATATGGTCTTTCCCAGAATCTCACACGTCAGGCAGGAAGGCAGGAAGGCAGGAGGGACAAGGGCACCAATCCGGCACAATTACGCATGCCTCCTGAAGCAGAGCCACCCTCGTAACAATCGCTGTTAATTTTAATGAATATTAGCCTTCCATAAAACCATGAACATTTATTTCTAAAAATTAGGCTTTGTAGAATTAAAAGGTGCCCTTTGATAGGGCAATTTCAAAGTAGCAATTATTTGCTTTAATTGTATTTTGGAAAGCATTTGGATGCTATTAATAATTCAAAACGTGCGTTTTTCAGTCATTGCTAGTGCTTAAGACAGTGGGTGCATGAGAACACCCACCAACCTTGCAATCCCACTTCCCTCTATAAAATGCTGTATATGTAAAATATCATTCCCAAATGGATTTCACTGGCAGCAGCTTTTCATCAAAAGAAGGAAATTGCCTTATTTGACTTCACACTTAGGGGTAAAGTTTTATCCTAATAGTCACTAGCATAATGAAGACTTCTTAGGAGAGATGACTCAGGAGTTTTTTGTTTTGTTTTGTTTTTTTCTTCCAAGAACAGATATGACAGTAAAACAGAAAGTAAGTCTTGGTAAATAGCAACAATGTTGCTGTAGTTTAAATGTTTATTGCTCAATGCAAAATACCTGTGTTCTTGATATTTCAAATAAGTTAAATACACAGCCAAACAAGAAACACCTGGTAACTTAAGTTGCCTTTCTAAGCAGTCATTTTAGCAACTCTCAAACGCAGGTAGAAATACTACCTTCTATTTTGTTTAAAGTTCATTTCCTGTCTCTAGGACATTCACTGACCTTTCCACGTTGGTCATTTTGCTTTTTACTTTTGCCGGTGAGTCTTATTCCAGTTTTCATTGACTTCATTCCATTCCTGACCTCTTTTCCCCTCATGAAAATTAAATGCAGCCTAAAACATATTGGGCCCCAATTAGTTTTACAGCTCATCTTACCTTCCTGCTTCATTCTCTAGTTTGTTACAAGTCAACTGGCTGTACACATTCAATCATCACAAACACATACATTCATATACAAAAGGTCTATCTTAAATAGATTGATTTTCGTACATTTCTTATTTACAAAATTTAAAATTCCCTTAAGCTTATATCAGAAATTTCTTGGTAACCCTTAATTATGTCAGTTTTATGCAATACCATTCCGTTCCTGGAAGCAATATCTGTTCTTCTGGATATTTTTTATCATGTTTTTCTTTTTATTAAAAACCACAATAGACTCTCTTTTATCTTTTCCTTAGATAAGTGCATTAAAGAAGAGGAATATAAATGAAAAGGATATTTTTAGGGGCCATGTCCTGGAATCATACACTGACTGTAAGATAAATAAGCCACATATGATTCCATTTCACCTAAAGTGTTAAAGAGGACAAAGCATTTTTATCTGTGTGATGAGATAATTTGTAATCTTTTCTTTTTCCTTAGGGCAACTTAGTGCATGTGTAAGCTTGTTTGTGCTTCCAGAAATGTCTTTAATATTTCCCTGAACTCCACCACAACATTTCAGTGAAAAATGGCTCTGCAGTTTGTTTCATCATGCTAATTGAAATGAATTATTATACCATGCAGGAAAAGCCTTCTTTTTTAAATTAGGGTTTGCAGATATCTCTTATTTACCTGCAATTGGATTATAAGAGCAAAATAATGCTTCAGAATTATCTAGTTAGTAAAAATACGCATCCCAGCAAAAATGAAGTGGATGGCAGAAAGGAAGCCTTGTGAAATGGTGTAAGTTCTTTCCTATATTTAGACAAATCAGTTAGGTCTTAATTTGAAACAATTGTATGATTCATATTTTCAGTACTTTGTGACATTAAGGTAATGGTTGATTAAATTAAGATACACCCTCTCACCCATTCTACATTCATGGACCTCTGGCCAAAGAATGTGCTTTTCCTGCCTCTATATTTTCTTGTGATTTGTATTACTCTGAGAAAAATGAGGCCCTACAGTTCTGTGGTTTGTGTGGCACTGTTGCTCTATTAAAAATGCCTTGTAAGTTAAATACAGAAAATTGCCTCCAGGATTCTTTAGTCTGCAGTTGGGGTTAAAAACCAGGGCCATTCCCCATGCCTTGACCCCTTTTCCAGGCTTGTCTTTATCCAAGCGTTTCCCACTCCTCGTGCTCTAAAGCTCCCCCCAGAGGCCCTCCTCCCCAAATAGCGCCTTCAAGTCCTCTTGGGCCCATGTGTTTAGGCGGCATTATCACAGACTTTAAAAAACACATGCAAACAAAAATAAAACAAAACTGTGGAAGGGCCTTCCTCCGAACATTTGAAAAAGTCCGCGGACAAATTCTGACTGCAGGCCATAATGGTGTTTCCTAGTTTCCTCTCACTTGGGGGCTCCCCGCTAACTCAGTGATACACTCTGTGTGTCAGCCTCCACCTAGCAGGCCCTTGGGAAGCCTCTTCCCAGGCTCCTCCCTCCCTCTTCCCATTCCGGTCACACCACTGGCACCTTGCATCACCTACTTGCAGCAGCTGTGCTGGGGAAAGCAACCCATCATTAAGGTTCACCATGTCCTGGAGGAGAGTTTTCCAAACTCTGACTCTCGACACATTACTAGTTTTGAAACTAATTTCGTAGGTCCCAATACACTTATCATTTTTTAACTTTTTATTTTGAAATCATAACAGATTCACAAAAATTTGCAAAGAAATGTAGACAGAGGCCTCACGCCCCCTTCACTCTATTGTGCCCAGTGCTGACATCTTGCATAACTATGGTACAATATCAAAACCAGGAACTTGACAGTGGTATACTCCTCAGTTATTCAGATTAAATTATATGTAATTACATTACAGATTTTAGCAATACAGGCACTTATTTGTGTGTGTGCATGTGTGGATCTATGCAACTTTATTACATTGATAGATTCATGGAATCACCAACACAATCAAGATAATTACAGAAATAAAATTAGTCTAGACACAACAGTTAATGGTTATGAGAGGGTAAGTGAAGAGGAAGGGTGTTATAAGAAGGGACAGGGAGTCAAATATATAGTGACAGAAGGAGATTTGACTTTGGGTAGTGAAGACACAGTGCAATATATTGATGATGTATTATAGAATTGTACACTTAAAACATATAATTTTATAAATCAATGTCACCCCAATAAATTTAATAAAAAAATTAGTCTGGAAACTATCACAGCTAGTAAAGGTTAAAAATTGTTTCATGAAGCCATTTAAGTTTCACATTCATTTATAATTATATTCACACATATATTACATGCATGGATATAAAATTATGACATATAATGTATAATATAAAATGTACTTCTTACGGTGAGTCATGATCAACAAATTTTAAAAGCCACCGTCCTAGACCTTTGCTACTCACAGTATGGTCAGTGCACCAACAGCAGCAGTTTGTTAGGAGTTTGTTAGAGATGCAAAATTTCAGGTCCCACCCAATACGTACTGAACCAGACTCTTTATTTTAACATTGGATCCCCAAATAATTTATGTGTACATTGAAGTCTCAGAAGCACCACCTTGGCAAAAAGCTTCAGTGAATTTGCATGAAAATAAAATACAATCTCTGCATTTCATTGAAAGCTGGGAATGAGGGCAATGACCTTTGCAGAGTTTGAATAGAGACCTGGCATCGAGGTTGCTTTTCCTGGCCTGTTTTAATAGGAGGTGACTGTTGTCAGAGTCCATAGGGCATGGCTGCCACAGAAACAGGGACAGAGTTTACATCAGCAAGTTCTTTATTCTTTTAGGATTTTGTAATGTTTTCCATTAGCAGCTAGGATAAAAAAAATTATGGTCTGTTTTGCTTTCCACAAACTAGTGATGTTTGGGGAGGGAGTTCAGCCCATAGTATTTACTGCTTCAATAAAGGTATGTTGAAAGCTCAGTGTCCCTTGCCGGCTCAGTGCTACAACGACATAGGATGTTATGTTTTCTTTTCTTTTCCAGGTAGGCAACCCAAAGAATATACGTGGAGTATGGGCTTCCTCATGACCATTAGAATCCTGTACTGTATATTCCCATGATTCCTGAGAAGCTCTTATTTTGTGAGCCTCATCATTCTTCATGAGATTAATAAAATTGTTGACTATTAGTTTGTAGTGTCTATGCTTTCATTGCAAAAATATCACACATGATAGCAATTCCAAGTGAGTGGGGCTTTCCAATAGTCTGGTCTTTAAGTAGTCGGACAACTGGGGAGGCGTGAAGGTAGCGGGAAGGGAGGGGAAGGGAGGTTTTGGAACGACAGTGATCTGGCGCAAAGTCATTCCACTAACTCCCGGCCGCGGTTCTCGAAGTGAGGCTAATTAATGTAATTAACACATTTCGGGCAAAATAACCCACCCAAATATTAACAGAATGTTTTTGTATAAGAAAAAACACAAAATGTGGTTTCATCATTTTATTTCTGCGAGAGGAGGCAATATTATATAGGAATGTGAAATCCTTTAATTAGACACAATTTAAAAGCCAGACAGAAAATTGAGATGCTGAGAATTCTACCTAGAGAAGCAATATTCAGACTCCAGAGCCTCAGACAATGTACCACACACAGATGTTTTACAGTGAACTAAGATTATCTCATCACACCAGAATATTACTCTGTCAGAAGCACATTAAGATACACTTCTATCACACACGTTATAGCTTCATCATGAATTTTAAAATTTACCCAGGTAGATGCCTGATGCTAGATTTAAAGAACACATTCTGATTTTTTTTTCTATTCTAGGTACTTCTTGTATGCATTTTACAGTTAGAGAGAAAGCAGGTGTTAATAGGAGGGGGAAGCTAAAGCCGGCCACTGAGGGAGTGCCATGACCATGGCCTTGAGATCGCGCACACCGCCTAGGTAACTATTGTGGACCCTTGGAAAGAACAAGGGCCAGGGAATGGCCGCTTTGTCTCCAGGCCTGACTTCGCAGTAATTACCGGAGCTATCCCGGGTAGTCTCTTTCCATTCTTGGCCCTGGTCCCTTTATACTCAAATGTAAAGGTTGCACTCTACAGTCCCAAAATGTCTTTCTACTTCCGATATTTTGTTATTTTAGAATGCCGCAGTGTTCCAAATAATGTGAAAAATACAGAATTTGAGGGTTTCAAAGACCCTTAGACCATGTGACCTTCCAATCTTGCTTAAAGATATCCAGCACTGACACCCTGATTACCAGCCCATCAATGAATCGGATCTCCTATCCTGTAAAGGCCAACACACTGAGGCCCACATTTAATGCCTGGACCCCCCGGTTAGTGATTCAAAAGACTTCCCATAGCTTTGTTAATTACAAAATAAACATCTCGTGTGTCTACTTAACCCCCTTCCTGCTCCCCCACCCCCAGCTGCACAAGCTACCTGGGAGGTATTTAAACCCATCCTCTACCTTACAGAGATGTGTTAAATAAAGTGGCCTGATGCTTTAAACCTTTAACTGCTGGCAGAATTAACTAATTGCCAAAGTCTCAAATGAGGATTTAATAACCTTTTTTAAAAGTAAATGTTGGATTTCATTTCATTCTCATCTGCGCTGTTCTTTTTTCTGCAGATTTTTTTTCATGTTTTCTCACCTATATCCATCCATCCACTCCCAATGCACACATACTGCATCTACGAATTAGGGAGAATTTATGAGTCCTACTTGACTTAACAGTGGTATCGTTATAAATTAATGATATAATTATGATGCTTGGGATGATCACTGTAAATTTATTTGGAAGGAAAAATATTTTAGGATTCCGCCTTTCCCTAAGAGATTGCAGCTTGTAAGTCACTCTTTAAAAGCTGTCAGGATTTATTGTCTTTTGCTCAAGAACCTGTGTTAGGCTCTATTGTACAATATTGTGAACTCTGGGTATTCAATAAAGGGTTGACAATGATGGATGAGGATGTCCATGAAATACTTGGTGGCATCCCTCAGCACCAAATATTACCCTTTTTTAATGCTGAAACCTTAACTCCAATTCAAGGACAACCTGTCATACCAGATTTTTACAGCATCTTTTAAGAACTACAGATTGATTATTCTCCAAGATAATTATGTGGTTACCAAAGGAGCTCACAAGTAAGGATGATATAACGGGACTCAGTGTGCCTACTGTGTAATTTATGAACTGGCAAAAAGAGATGAACAACAAAATCTGGTTACTAATACACAAGAGGATGCTGAGAAAACAAAAGTCAGTATTTGAAGCAGTACTGGAGGCTGGGGGGGAAATAATTATTACAATATATCTCACCTCCTCACCCTAAACATACCTACTTACCACCACAACTTGGGGCAGGAGGAGAGAAAGGATATCAGGGAGGACGGAAGAGAGAGAGTGTGTGTGGCGGGGGGGCGGGGGGCGGGGAGAGGACAAAAGCAAAGAATGAGAACACAGAGGGCTGATGGCAGAGAGGAGGGATGGCATTTTTAATCTTAAGGAGAAGCAATAGTGTGTGTCTGTAAGAGAGAGAGAAACTGCATCATTTCCTCTTTTCCACTTTATCCCACCACCCTTGGCTTAGTTTGCTTGGGCTGCTATAACACATGCCATAGCTGGGGTGGCTTAAACAACAGACATGTATTTCTCACAGTTCTGGAGGCTGAGCAGTCCAAAATCAAGACGCAGGCAGATTCTGTTCTCCGTGAGGACCTGCTTCCCAGCCTGCAGATGGCTGCCTCCTCCGTGTGTGCACGTGACCTTTCTTTGTGTCACAGGGAAGGGGAGAGAGAGCACTTTCTCTTCCTCTTTTAAGGGCACAAACTCCATCATGGGGGCCCCTCGGTGTGACTTCCTCTAAGCCTACTTACCTCTCAAAAGTCCCACCTCCAAATACCATCACATAGGGAGTTGGGCTTCAACATGAAGTTTTGGGGGACACATTCAGTCTATAACAGACCTTTCTCATCCCAGTCATATGGCTCCACCCAGAGTAGCATTGGACATTTGTGGGGAAAGAGATGCCAGTCATGTGAAACTCAAGGTTACACATAGTTGTTCTGATTTTCTAGATATCCTTTAAAAAAAATTAAATTTGGGAAGAACTCATATTTATTCCTTAAAAATAACTGTGATACTGACTGTAAGGGTGAATCATTTTGCTTACTCATTAATAGTCTCTACTTAGACATTTGAGCAAAATGTATTTTGCTGAATACTAAAATATTTGTAAATATAAAATATTCCAAGTATACAAGCATATTGAAAAGTGGAAAAACTAACAAGGGGACACCGATAAATCAACAGTAAATCTAAAATATGTCAGCAGTTAGCCATATTCGCTTCAGATCACATTCTTGTCTGTTTTTAAAGAGCCAACTAATGTTCCACACCCTGCATCCCTTTTTCCCATAGCCCGAGGTAAACACTATCCTAAAGTTGATGTGTGTGGTCAGTGATTTTTCCCGCCTTTGGATCACCACTTTTATTTGCTGTCTGTTTTAGTAATCGCTTCTTGGTAATTTCTAGTCCCAAATGGATTGGGGCAGTGATCAGTTTCTCCAAAAGAGTCCATGTGGAGGTGACATGGGCTGGCTTGCTCTTGTAGTACGTGACTTCTATCACTACTACAGAAATTGCTGGCTTAAATGTTGTAAGAGTACAGAGGGTTGAGATAGGTCAAGATAAGGGTAGAGGCAGATAAGGTTTTTCATCCCTAGAATGCAGAAGCAGTAGTCAGTGTCCCTTCTTAGAGAAGATGACCTCTTAAGAGAGTGTTAAATGTGGAAAAACTTGACACACAACTCCAGTAGAAGCCATTAGCACTCAGGAATAAGTGGATGCTGTGCTGGAGCTGGAGGCTGCCCCTCCAGACAGAGAATGCATGCCTTGTCCACGATTTGTGGATGCCCTGGCTGGAGACTGAATCACAAATACTGCTGGGGCCAAATGCTAGTGTTGGAGCCATGTTGTCAGGGACATCAAATAAACAGATAAAAGGAAATCCTTTCTCCTCTCCTTCTTTCTAATTTCCCTCTGGTACAATGGCTTTGACACCTGTGGGCGAGTTAGAATGACCTGTGGATGATGTTAAATACTGACATCCAGGCTCCCTAGACTACTTGAAAATGAATCTTTAGGTATGGGCCCCGGTATGGGAGGTTTGCAGTAGGTCCCCAGGATATTCTGATGCAGAATGATGGTTGCAATCCACTGTTTAGTGTTGCCTGCAGGCAAAAACAAGTGGCAAAGTTGTCTGGGGGAAGTGTTTATCAAAATCCTAGTTTCAGCATCACAGAGCAGAATACAGAAGGATAGATCTGAATCTGAGGGACAATAGTTAAATAAATGGAATAACATCCTTCTAGATACATGTAAGGTTATGTTTTAGTGAAAAACCCAACTTCCAAGAAATGATTCAGAAGATCTAGAAGGAGGGGAAGTGGGTACCCCACGGAGAGAGGGCCCAGGTCCCTGTGGGAGAAGTGCAGTGTCTACGGAATCTCTGCTCCAGGCTTTATTGATGAGAAAATCAGGTAACAGTGTTAAGAACACACTCTGGAATCAGCTACATGGCTTTGAATGTTAGTCCCATCCACTTATTAGTCTGAGATCTTGACATTATTTAATGTTTTTTTCCTATTTTCCTTATTTGTAAAGGAAATAAACACTAAAAACAATTGTATTGGGTTGTGAGACTCCAATGATATCCAGACTAAAGCGTTTAGCCTAGTTCACAGCATCCAGGATGTCCTGGAACGTGCCGACCACTCACTATGTGTTTACAGAAGGGTTAGGCTCTGAGAGGAAAACAAATGTCCGATGGACACACTTTTGTGCTCACAATGTGGAGTAACGCTTCTACTTCCTGTATGGAAAAGTTAGTCTATGAGTGGAACTCTCAGCTGGAGTTATGGAATGGGGAGGGTGGATGTCATGACTGAGGAGAGTTATTCCGGAAGCATCCATGAGTTTTGGTTGGAGACAGTGCTGGTTGCATGTACAGAGGCAGCACAGGCTAGTCAGAGGTGCTTTAGAGGGCCGTTCTCATCTCAGGCCTTCTGCACTAGCTGGTCCTTCTGTCTGAAGTGCTCTCCATGGCTGCCTCCTTCTCATCATTCAGGTCTTAGTTCTAATATCACCAGCCTAAGGCCTCCCTAACTACCTTATTTAATGTTATCTCTTATGCCTACCTTGTTATCCTCTATCCATTTTTCATTTCCCTCCTGGAATTTATCATTAAATGATATTATCTTACATACCTATTCCACTACACTAGATTGTAAACTCCTTGTAAAAAGCCAAAACAGTGCCTGGAATATAGTTGACACTCAGTGAAAAACTTAAACTAGGACACTCCAATGCCTTCCAGAAGGTGAGGGAGAATATTAGGTAGTCAAAGTGGTATGACATGCAACTCACTGTGAGTGATAGTGGGTGATAGGAAATTTCATGCCCCAACTACATATACACACATGGCACCAGTGCTGGTGGCAGATGGCAGCACTGGCTCCCCAGGGTGGTTGTGATGTCACTCTAGCCAGGCACTATTTACCCAGTGGCCTATTTTGTCACCATGCAGGTATCACTACCCCTTCTGTTAGGGTACCATATTTATTGCTGCCAAGGCCATCATTTTGATCTCAGAATGGCCCTACTAATGCAGTAAGGGCTTATCCATGTAGAATCTAGGCTGTTCCTCCAGCCTTACTCATGAATCACTCAGTTGCTCTAACAACTGGTCCTCCAGTACTCTCTATGGCCTTCCCAGAACAATGCTATAAATACAAGATATTTCTACCCTTGATCCTAGGCTAATAATGAGAAATTAATGGGTTAGTTTCTGCTGGAAGAGTAGGTAATTGGTGAAGCTTACCACACATCACTTGGAATGTGGCTACTAAGCATGTAGCATAAGAGAGGTAAGAAATCCAGACTAATGTCTCTTGAGGAGACAATGCAATGAGATTGACCACCCTTGGGCCATATGTTCAGCCATTCATTCATTTAGTTCTTCAACTGGCATTTATTAAGGACCTACCTGGTCTAAGCCACTGTACTAGGTGCTGGGGACCCAATGTTATTAGTTCACGTACTTCCCCAAACTGAAGCTTATTGGTAAACAGGGCCATGCTTAACTCAAATATTCTGCAAGTGCGTCTGCACATGTTCTCCTGGAACTGAGATCTAGCCTTTCTTTCTGTTTGACTCTGTCTTTGGTGACATATTTTCTGATGTTCTGAGCTTTCTCTCATCCTGAGCACATTGCCTTGGTGCTTGAAACCTGTTAGTCCCTTTTATCTGGCTGCCACTGTGGAAAAATTATATAAACCCTCTCCTTTTCACAGAAAAAGGAGCTTCCAGTTTAGGATATAAGATAGAAAACAAACCTTCCTCTTTTCTTCTGGGCAGACTTGATTATCATGATACTTCTTTGTAACACCACCTAACGTCACCTGCTCCATGAGCGCATTAGCATTTTAAGTATATTTTCTGTTTGCAGAAAGATATTAAGTCTGAGATATGATACAAGGATTTGTGTTCCAGTTATCTATAGCCCCTTTAGATAGCCAATAATTGTTATTATGAGGAAGAAAAACTTTATACTTAAAAAATCATATCCCATAAAACTAGGTCATGAAAAAGATGAAATTTTACTCACCGAAACTTCTAGAAACTAATGAAAGCTATGACAAAGTATTTCAATGAGAATATCAGAGAGAACAGTAATTTCATTACTTCCATTTTAGGATAAGTGGAATAAGGCCATTTCAGCCCGAAAAAAAATGAATATGGGCTCTCTGATCACAAGGAAACTGCCTCCTGGGAAAAGGTACTGGGAAATGATTTTAGAAAACTGTATCTTTGACTTTCATATACAGATCTGCACTGTTTACTCACTGTCATGCAGAGTGGTCATGGTTACTTATAATGCAACTAACAATACACAGTCTAGATATAAAATTGTGTTTATGGGAAAGAAAAAATTAAAAACAAGAAGTAGCAAAGTGCATGCAATCCCCGGACCTCTCAATTATTCCAAAGCACATTCCTGGCATTAATATTCTGTAATCACCATGGACAAGGTCCCAGTGAAAACGGGCCTGACTTGGCCAGTGGTCAGAGAGCACTCCAGGAACAAAAGCGAGTGCTACCCCCACACCATGGTACCTGTTTGTAGGTTAGCCTAGAAGAGGTTGGGAACATCTAATTTTTCTAAGTTGCAGTAAATATATCAAGGAATCTCTAGACATAAAGTCTTAGAGGATATGCATCCTGAACCCTGGGAATAGTCTTGCCTACCAAGAGTGTTGACATCAACCAAAAGATTTGCTGTCTCTCTGCAGGCTTAAGCCAGTTCAGCAAAGCCAGCTCTCAGCTCAGTTATTGGAAGAAGGAAGGAGCCGGACCTCTAAGGCCATCTACATTTGTTTGTCATCAGTGGGGAAAAGGATTAGGAAAACCAACGACAACAACAACAAAATTATCTATATTTATGATTTTTTATAAAGATTTCTGGCAGCTTAGAGTTGATTATTTTGTCAACCACCCTGAGATCTTAGTAATTAATAATCATTCTGAGGAAATCAGGAAAGAAGGTTGTTGCATGTAAAGTTTGAAAGGCAAACGTGCCTGGGAAGTTAGAGACAGTATATTGCTCTGGAGAAGTTAAAGACTTATCTCCACTGGCACCATTCGTTTACATTCCAAGACAGTGAAGGAAAGACAGAAAGAGACATTTCTCTCTCCTTTCCAGAGACTTGTTTACACTCTGGAGTAAGGGTCTCTCTCCCTCTCGGAAGGGGAGGTAGAATAGATGTGTGAGAAACTTATAAAAGTTCTGAGTTTCATTAATTTGAGGGTTCCTCTCCCATGGTGCAATTTGTGTGCAGGGTGACATCAGACCCTCACTGAATTGCTCCATGGGGTTTGAGGCTCATGGCTGTGAATAATAAATAGTTTGTTCTATGATCCAGAGACCTCGTGATTCCTATAAAAAAATACATATGCATGTATGTGTAAATATATTATTACACACACATAACACACACATACATGCACATATTACCCAAATAGAACATTACCATCAACTCTTAGATCATAAAGATTAACAATCCTTAAAGATAAAGTGCCTCATGAATTGCAATAAGCAGATGGTCCATTCCCTGATGTGATGGCTAATTTTATGTGTCAACTTGATTGGTCTATAACATTCCCAGATATTTGGTCAAACATTATTCTGGGTGTGTCTGAGAATGTTTTTGGATGAGATTAGAGTGTAATTCAGTAGACTGAATTAAGAATATTGCCCTCTCTAAAGTGGGTGGGCTTCATCCACTAAGTGGAAGGCCTGAGTAGAATAATAAAGGCTGACCCCAAAGCAAGAGAGAATTCTTCCTGCCTGACTGCCTTCAGACTGGGACACTGGCTTTTCTATCTGTCTTTGGACTGGAACTGAAATATTTGCTCTTCCTAAGTTTCAAGTTTGCCAGCCTTTGGACTGGAACTATACTTTGCTTCTCCTGATTCTCAAGCATTTGGATTTAGACTGGAACCAAACCACCAAATCTCCTGGGTCTTCAGTTTGTTAAGTCACACTGCAGATCTTGGGATTTGTCAGCCTCCATAATTGCATGAGGCAACTCCTTATAAAAAAATCATACACACACACACACACACACACACACACACACACACACACATAAAGGGTGCCCAAAAATGCATACACATTTTAAGAAAAGAAAAAAACTGTATTAAAATTATAATACTTAATATATACCAATAACAAAAGATGAATACATGTCACGTTTGACTTCTGCAATTACAAGAGGTGCTTGAAGAGGTTACCATCAGCATCCAGACCCTTCTGATTATGGTGAACTGCTGACTGAGCAAAGTTGACCAAAATGTCCACTTGTGTCACTGTGCATGTCGTTTCAATTTCTTCCTGAAGTAACGCCAGTGTAGCCAGTTTTCTGTGGCACACCACATCCTTTAAGGTCCTCCATAGATAGAAGTCAAGGGGTGTTATGCCAGGAGAAAATGGAAGAAACTCAAACCATGTCCTCAAATTTCAAATACCACTTTAAAATGGTATTGTGCTCCTCACGAGACAACCGTGCTTTTGCCATTTCCTTTGACTGTCCTGCCTGTCACATGGTGACACTAGAATCCATTTGACTAATGTCATCTTTGGAGCAAACATCATACTACACATTGCTACTGTAATCTAATTCAACTTCAAAAAGTAATACACAGGTAACATCTCTTAAAATGTTTATTCTTTTTTCGGTACCCCTGGTATATAGGTTGTCTGGAAAGTATCCAGCCATGTAATATGAAAAATAGAGGCATTTATAGTTGGATTTTTTTCTGGACAGTCCTCATATGAATGTTCTACCAAAACCCATAGAGACAAGACTTTTGCTTTCATTTAGAAAATAAAAAGTCACAAAAAAATATTACTCCCATGTTAATAATAAAAGTCTAAAAAAGTCAAATAATCTGCAATATAATATGCATGCAAACTGATCTGGTAATAAAAGTTATCTTTATGGAGGGATGTAGAATTGGTAGCAAAGGAAATCTTGAATTTTATTGGTAAAATCCAGATGAAGTCTGTAGTTCAGTAAATAGTATGTTACTAAAGTCAATTTCTTATTTTTGATAAATGGCCCATGGTTATATAGATGTTAAACATTAAGGAAACTGTGTAAAGGGTATATGGAACTTTCTGTTCTATCTTTGCAACTATCCTACAAATTAAACATTATTCCAAACTAAAAACTTTATTTAAAAAAAGGTTGAGGAAATATTGTTATGCAATATTTAATAGAATTTTAAAAAGAACCATTGCAATACTAAATTATGTTCTTAGTTATTGTAATACTTCTCTCTACCTAAATTAGAAAATAATTTTTTGGAAAGGTTATAAATCAAGACATCACATTTACAATAATAATAAATTAAACATTGACTCTCTTAAACGTGTAACAACACCTAAAATGTGAAAAATTAAGGCTGTGAGACACAGTCTCATGGACAATAACCTCATTATTAAAAATAATTTTCTTTTTTTTCTAAGACCTAATGGCAATCTACTTACTGAAAAGTCACAAGAGGAGTTTGATAAAGTTTTTTATGTCAGATCATGGCTCAGAGGAGGTGGTAATTTAGCTAGAGACAGCCATGTTAAATAAACAAAAACACAAAAAATAACTTATAAAAACATAACAGTTATTTTTGAAAACCAATACAAATGATTTGGAAATTATCAGAATGACTTGAGTAATTTTTACTGCATCTCATGTTATTTGATTAAAATTAATTTTACTGTAACTATGATTACATTTGAAAAAAGGGATTACATTTGAAAAGAAGGGATTATATTTGTAATTGTGTTATTTATAACTTAAAGTACTTGTTGCTAAGCATTTTGAATATCAACTCTGTTTACAACCATTACATCCATTTATCTCTAAGATAGTTGGAAATAGAATTTCTAACCCTAATTATGTGACACTTTTGTTTGTCACCAGAACTTCAAGGGCTATGATGAGAATTACAAAAATATTCTGATAACAAAATTGATTTAAGATTTTAAAATAAATCTGTATTAGACAATTTCAGCAAGGAAGCTTACCATGAAATAAAATAGTTAAGTATGAGAATCAACCTCCAAATTTTGGAAACTTGGGATTAGGACATGAAAATGGAAGCTCTCCAATAAGCACACCAAAGCAGAAGAAGTTCATCTGCTATAATATAAAATCAGAGATAGGAAACATAGGAAAATACTAATGATGTTGTGCTGAAACCAATTTAAATTTCTTTTAACAAAATTTTGTTACCAAAATCTTCAGATCCTCATATCTCAGCTGTAGAAATGGCTCTGCAAAGTGCCAAGATAACAAAGTAAAACTGTATACAAGGGCTGTCTGGAAAAAACCCAGCCATAAATGCCTCTGGTTTTCATATTACATGGCTGGATATCCACGTAACATGAAAAATCCATGTAGTATGAAAAATGGAGGCATTTATGGCTGGATTTTTTCCAGACAGCCATACATACATACATACATACATATATATATAGCAATTAAGAACTTTTTCAATGGCAAGAACCAGATCTCAACATGCATTAAAAAAAGAAAGTAAAAAAAGACAAATACTAAAAAAAAAGAAAAAAGGATAACTACTGTATTGTGATTTGCCAGTCTTTTTGAATGGAAAGAAGAAAGTGCTGGAGATGTCTAAACGAGACCATCTTCTTTCATAGAAGCCCTAGAATAATAATTTCTATTTTTGGAGTAACTCCATGGATCCTTGGAGAATTAAATATTTTCATTTTTCCTAATGAAGGGAATGGATGCTGTGGGAAATGAGTAAGTTGGACAAGGCAGCACAGCTAATAGATATAGAGACCTGGGTTTGAACCCAGCTTAGTGATCCAAAAGCTCACATTGTTTTTTCTACCTAATATTTTCAAACTGGTTTATTGCTACAATCAGTTAGAGAGCTTTTAAAACTTACTCACATTCATGCCTCACCTCAAGATTTTACTTAAATTGGTCTGGGAGGAGGGACTTTTCTGGTTTTGTTTTGTTTTGTTTTAGAAAAGTGATTTAGATGTGGCTACTGTGAGAATGACTGCTCTTTATGTGCTGGCTCTCAGAACTCAAGAAATGTCAATAAGGTGACAGCAATATCACGGGCGGACAGCATTCACATTTGCACATATGTTATGGGTGAATCAATGAAATAGCTCATTTTGGTCAATACAAATACCTACACTGAGTTGAAGGATTTTCTTCATTTGAAGCTCATGCATTCAGTTAATCAGAGAAGCTTTTTCTTTGTCATTAGTTATGGGGTTATAGCTTAAATAACAAAATTTAATCATTGGACTCTAATGGCTCCTTTGCCCTAATAGGATGATAATGATTAAGGGCCAATCTAACACCTGCTATGGATTTGCATCAGCGATTGACAATGGGTGCCATTAAGTCCACAACTAGAACAGGGCTTCTTGTGAAATATTCAGTTCAGGTTAAGAATTTGACCCTTATGAAAAAATACATATAATAACATGTAGGTACTATTTACAGAGACCTACTTGATGGAAGACTGTACTAAGAATTTTAGAAATTACTTATTTAATCCTCCCAGCATCCCAGTGAAATATCATTATTATTTTTATTTTACAGATGAGGAACTTGAGTTGAAAGAGGTCACACAACTTGCTTAAAGTCTCCCTCTCTAGCAGGAGAGCCAGGATTCAAACCCAGGTCAGTTTGACTTAAAAGCCAGTGCTTTTCATCTTAATTTTATACTGGTGAAATATGAAACATAATATGAGAATCATAATAATTCCTCGATGAAGTTTAAAATGTGAGAACATCTGTCTGTCATCCCACTCGGCCAGTCCTAGTTCCATGTAGCTGCAAGAGTGAAATTTCTACCTCTAGAATTGGCCTGGGATATAAGGATCTATCTACTCTCCAAGGCCAGAATTCCCAGGTGAGTCTCTGGGCCACTGAACCCAGCAACAACCCCACACAGGTCCCCTAGAATTCTGGGTGAGGTCACCTATTTGAGCATGAGCACAGAGATAGGCAGAAGCTTCATCTTTCCTGCTCTTCCTCCCTGCTTCTGCCACCCCACCTGCCACTAGCTCTAGTGGTATCAAGTCAGGTTTCACCAAGGGTAACTACAGTTTTTAGGTACTATGATTCATGTTTCTCAAGGGGCATCTAGCACTAGTCTTCTTAACTCTGACAAACCCAGCTAACTTTCTCTTCCACAGGTATTTGAAAAAATCCCAGCATGCTTAGGGCTGGCAGATAAAATGTTAAATGCCCAATTAAATTTGAATTTCATATTAACCAGAATGATGTTTTAGCTTAAGAATGTCTTAAATATTGCATGGAATGTACTTAGACTAAAATTTGCTATTTACTTGACATTCTAATTTTAACTCGATGTCCTGTATTTTTATTTGCTTATCTGGCAACCCTAGGATGCTTAAGATTAGGCAGGTCTGAACATCAATGTGGGAAAAAGGAGATGAAATATCCAAACTCTCATCATAGCAGAATATGGTAAAGATTCTAATAGAAAACTTGAAAAGAGTGTTCTTGTTGCAGAGTCAAACTTTTATAAGCATCAGTGAAAATTGGCTTAATTATCTCGAGGTGATAAAACATGCCACAATTTGTCTCTCTCCTTTATGCCTTGGTGACCGTCATAGTAACATTGCTTTACTATATCAAAAATGCTTTTCTTGTGCTTTTCTTTCTGACTGTAACCTCAGATGGGTCGTTCTTTTCTTTCTTTTTTAAATGTTATGATACGAATACCTAGAACTGGAGGTTAAAAAAGAATCTAACAGTGCCGTTATCAAAATAAAACAATGTTTGTGATACTGTAAAGTAAGACTGGTGGAATTTGTTGTCCAGAAATGCCAAGAAATTTTAGAACACTTCACTAATTCTTGCAACACTCCATTGAAGGGGTTCTTGCTGCCTGGATTTTCCATGTAGAAAAACGCAAGTGCAGATAAGTACCTTCTGTGTCAAAACAAGAAATTTGGGCTACCATGTGTTAGCTATAAGGTCACCACAACCTCCCCTGTCCCAGAGACTTAAGTCATGGCTCTCCAGCTTACTACATCCTGGCTCACTTGCCTTGGAGTTACCAAACAGTTAAAGGAACAGAAAAATAAAAAAAATGAAGAAAATTCTGGTGAGTTATTTTAGCAAAGTGTCAAGGAACATCACAACTATTTAGTAATGCATCACGTTCCCAGGGGGAGGAGGGAAGAGTGAGAAGAGCAAATTCAGCACTTCTTTAAAGCTCAAATGTAAAATGTGCCTTGCCCTCAAGTGACTCGTGAAAAATAAAATTAAATCTGATATATGTAAACTAGCTCTGGTTGTTCAGGCTGGGTGAGTTGTGATTTGTTTTCCCTGACACTGTCTTTCTCCATCTATTACAGTGCTGCTAATGTACACATATTCAATATGTGAGGTGTTTGCCTAAATGTCATTCAAACATGCCTATTTGCCTTCGTGGGTTATAGGACTTTAATTAGTCTTCATACTATCAATCTCTGAGGTCGTTAAAGACTTGCTTAAGCTCTGTGTGGGAGGCTTTTTGCCTTGCATGAAGTAGCATCACATTCGGAGCATACGTGTGTGTCTGGGGTAGCAGGAGCACCAGGGGGGAGGTGGCAGCTTTGCTTCTGCTTAACTAGGTGACAAGTGGTTTGAACATCCACACTGTGTTTGATAATGTGGTCACGTGACTGTACTACTGTTCTAAAGTGCAAATGTCCCTAAGTCCATAAGTGGCACATAATGTTTCACCGTGAATTGGGGCTTTTATCAGGGAGCAAATGACCCAAATTGCCATGTCTGTGAACATATTCCATCTACACAAGCCCTTTAATCAAAGAGGCCTTTGGAGGTGCTGTAGGGTTGGTGATGGAGGAGGGCATCTCAGACAATTTACTGTGTAAGCATGAGTCCTTTCAGCAGGGTCCCTGCATAAGAATTACCCTTAGACTGAGTAAATCCAGAGATTAGTCTGGAGTCTCCTTTGTGCACTAAAATGTGGCACATTTTGTCTGTGCCTAAGCCCTTTCCTGAAAATGGGTTTCTAATATTATGTCTAAATTCCTTGTTCACTGAACCTACAAGGAACTTATGGAGCAATGGAATTAAAAGATTAAACCTCAAGCCACTTGTGCTAAGTCTTTAAATGCCTTATGGAGCACAGTTTACATAGCAACCCAGTCCACAATTGGAATTGCACAACTCAATTGCTTTTAGAGAGTCTTAGAGACTCAGGTGTTAGGAGAATTTTTTTCTTAACTGTTTCCCTACTGTAGCAATAGGCCCAGTGGCATTGTAATTCCTCCTGATACACGCCATTAAGCTTTCACATATGGATGTATATATTCATGTTGTGTATAGGTTTCATTTTAAATATTACCAGGTGATCTCCTGTGATTTGGGCCTGGAGATTAGATCCCCTTTAGACATCATGTGCAGCTTCTTGAAGAAGCTCATCTTACAGCTTGTTAGAGCTGAATAGCACTTTAGAAATACATACTGGGTTTTTATTTTTCAGATGAGAAAAACAAGGTCAAGAAAAGTTAATAATAAAAATAATAATAATTAGGAGTGGCTAACATTTGTTGAGTACTTTCTAGATGCTAGAAACACTTGCTTTTCATGCACTACTTACTTCATTCCTCACCGCAGGTCTGTGAATTCCTCCCTAAAATTTTCCTTATTATGTGCTCTTGTACCCTATTCTTTCCCCTCTTTCCCGTGGAAGCATATTGGTCCAGCACTTCTTCCTTCTCTTGTCTACATCATCAATTTGTAGCTGTCTATTAGATCGTGCCTATCAGAAGGCACACATGGTGTTATTAGTTCTTCCCTTTTAAAAGACAGAACAACAAAATAAAACAACAAAAACTTTTCCTGACTCCACTACCTTTACTGGCTACCATCCTATTTCTCACTCTTCTTCTTCTCCTTTTTTTTTTTTTACAGAAAAGTGCCTTGAAATAGCTCAGCCAATTCCTCTCATCCCATTTCTTCTTAAATCGATGTTTACCCCCACGGCTCTGACCGGGCCGCTCCCGTGCTGCTCCCCGCTAACCTCCCTGCTACTACATGTGCTGGCCAATTTGCAGCCCCCATCTTATCTGACACTACCGGCAGCTTCCGACAAAATTATTTTCTCCTCCCTGAATCTCTGTTTTCCCAGACACTGCACTTGATGTTCCTCCCATGTCCCTTGCCCCCTACTCTCCCTCAGCTCCTGCTCATGTTGGAATGCCCTAGCCTCAGCCTTTAGAATGTTCTGGTCCTCTAGCCATATGTACAAAGGGGACACAAAAAACCCCAGAATCTATTTAGAAAAAACTGTGTATTTATTCTTACAGGGTGAAACTTCAGTCACCTTCAAAGTACTTTCTTTGATGCAATACACCTATCAAGATGCTTTTTTCACTGCTCAAAACAGTTTTTGAACTTGTTGATTTTAATGCTTTTTAGGGGTTATGTTGTTTTTTGTTTTACCTCTTCCACATAGGCAAAACGATTCCCCTTTGAGGACTTTTTTCACCTGGGGAAACCATAAAAACGTCTCTAGGGGTGAGACTGGGTAAATAGGGAAGATGGAGCTGTTTTGGGTCAAGAAGTGCTGAACACTCAGCGCGGTGTAGGCAGGTGCATTATCGTGGTGGAAGAACCAGTCGTCTGCCACAAATCCAGAAGTGTCTTCTTCAAGTTGTGACACAACCTTCTCAAAACTGCCAGATAAAAACTTTGGTTGACTCTGATCTGGAGGAACAAATTCCAAGTGCACAATCCCTGTCACACCAAAGAAAGATAATTGTATTTTTAGGGGGTCCCCCCTGGTACTTTTTGCAGATCTCATCCAGACTCATGGCCTTAAATGACTACCTCTGGGTGGTGAGCTCACAGTGCAATATATAGATAATGTCTTATAGAATGGTACACTTGAAACTTATATAATGTTACTAACCAATACCACCCCAATAAATGTAATAAAAACTAAATAACTGAAAAGAAAACATGACAATGAAAAAAGATATGTATACTTCACATTTTCTGTTGGCCTGTCTAGATTCACTTTCCACACCACTCTCCTAGCAACATGCTTCCTTGGCCTTTAATTTTCATTTGGGTTTGGCCGTAGGAGGCACGGGCAGGAGAGAAGAGAATAGAAGGAAAACCAGGGTGGAGTATGTACTCCCTGCCAGGTTGACACAGATTTGCTGCATTCCCGTATTGAAGGCCATCTCTCTGTCCATACAACCACCGTCTGCAGGAATGATGAGTGCTCCCTCCCCTTTCCCAACACAAGGGATGTTGACACCTTTGGAGTACTCTACCAGTCCATGTTGTGCTCCTTAAATCCTGCCCACACCCTTGTAAATATTTCCCTTCTCAATCACGCAGTTTGAATATACCTTCTATTTCCTGCCATGACCATGACTGGTATATAGTCTACATTCTGACACTTCCAAGCCTGGACCTCTCCTTCTTTTTGGTATGTGGGTAGTTCCCTGGCTTGGAATCGATGGTCCTCTCCTTCTTGAACATTAGACTGCTATATCCAACTGCCTCTTCCCCATATTATTATATCCAAAACTAAACTCTGTATTTTACTTTCAGACCTGTTCTACCTGCAGCCGTCACCATCCAACTGGTGACAACTCCAGCTTTCCATTTGTTCAGACTAAATGCCTTAAGTCATCCTCTATTTTCCTACAGCATCTCATCTAATAATTAGGAGGTTTTGTAGGCTCTTTCTTCTAACCGCATTCAAAACCTTACCAATTCTCACCATCTCTGCTCTTATCACCCTGTCCCAAACCACCAGCATTTCTTCCCCCCCACTATTGCAATAACCATCTTCATTTCTGGTGGAGCTTTCTTACTGGTTTCCCTTCTTTTATCATTATCACCTATAGTTTATTGCAGAACAGAGCGTGTCACTCCTCTGACCAAAACCCTAAAATGGACCTTGTGTCACTCAGAATTAAAACCAAAGTTCTTCCAATTGTCTGCAAGGACTACAGGAGGTGGCTGTTAGATTTTTCTCTGGCCTTCCCTCCTCCTATGCCCTCACTCTGCCTCAGCCTCTCTGACTTGCTTGCTATTCATGAAGAACATGCCAGGCCTGCCTTCACTTTAGGGACTAAGCTGTAGCTGTTCTCACTCTTAGAGTGCTCTTCCCTCTTCTAACTACTTGGCTAACCCTTTCAAGTCTTGGCTCACAAATCTGCTCAAAATGAGGCCTATTCTGACCACCCCATTTAAACTGCAGCTTCTCTCCCTGTCAACTCGCTCAATTCTCCTTATTCTGCTCCACTTTTCTTCCTTGTACAAAGCGTGCCTCATGCTCCATATTACTTAATATGTGTACTCTTTGCAGCCTCACCCCCACCACACACACTCTAGAATATAAACACCTCAAGGGTAAAGATCTTTTTCAAAGAAGACACAAAGCAAATAGGAAAATATTTTCATTAAATTGAATGAAATTATTTTCATTCAATTGAATGAAAATAAAACCAAAACATAGCAAAATTTCTGGAGGCTGATATAACAAATTTGTTTTGAATTAATACTATGAGCCAGGCACTGTCTTTTTTGACCCATGAGTTACGTAGAAATTTGTAGTTTCATTTCCAAATATTTAGGGATTTTCAGATAGCTTTCTGTTACTGATTTGTAGTTAAATTCTGTTGTGGTCCAAGAGCAGCACACTTGGCATGCTTTTTAATTATTTGAAATTTTTAAAGATTTGTTTTATGGCTCGGATCATGGTCTTTCTTGGTGAATGTTCCATGTTCACTTGAAATGAATACATATTCTGCTGTTTTTAGGTGGAGGCTTCCATAAATGGCAATTATGTTGAGCTTATTGATACTGCTGTTCTCCTGTATTTTTGCTGATTTTTCTATCTCTTTTTTTCTATTGATTACTGAGAAAGGAATGTTAATCTTCAATTATAATTGTGGATTTATTTGTTTACTTCTCCTTTCAAGCTTATCAGTTATTTTCACTCTATTGTGTTTTGACACTGTTGATAGATACTAAAACATTTATTGGTATTATGGCTTCTTGAAAATGGACCCTTTTATTGTAATGTAATAGCCCTCTTTACTCTGGGAAGTAATACTTGTCTAAAATCAACTTTATCTAATATTAATATAGGTACTTCAGTTTTATTTAAAATAGTATTACTTTTTATGTCATTATACTTTAACCTTCCCATGTCTTTGTATTTAAAGTGGGTTCCTTATATAATATATAGTATATAGTTGGATATTGCTTTTTAGCTCAACAATCTCTGTCTCTTAGTGGGGGCAATTTACATGTAATGTAATTATTGATATGGTTGGATTTAAATCTATCATCTTTTCATTTATGTGTCTTAACTGTTCTTTGTTCTTTTTTTCTATTTTCTGGTCTTTTTGTTATTTAAATATTTTACAAAATTCCATTTTATATCCACTTTTAAATGATTTTTAGTGCCCGCTTTATATCTTTAACTTATCAGTCTACTTTCAAACATTATACATCTTTTCCTACACAGTAAAAACCTTAAAACATTGGATATCCTTTTCTCACTTCCATCTATTTCCTTCTCCAGTGTTATTGCTGCTATACATTTTACTTCTACATATACAGTATACAGTGTTATTCTACATAGTTACTATTTCATTTTATATTAGGGACAGTAAAGTATGATCTGCAGACCATATACTGTCCATGGCCTTTTTTGATATAGCCTTGAGCTAAGAATAGTTTTTATATTGGTAATGGGTTGTATAAACAACAACAACAACAAGGGAGAATATGCAACAGAGAAAATATATGGCTTGCAAAACCTAAATTAGTATTTGGTCCTTTACAGAACAAGTTTGTCTACCTTCTCTTAATTACCTTTGAAAATTATTAAAATTAAGAAAAATATTTTTACATATACTCTTCTTTTTACCATTTATGATTTTCTTCATTTTTAAATGTAGATCCAAATTTCCATCTGGTATAATTTTCCTTACATGCGAAGAATGTCTTATATCATTTGTTGTTGTGCAGTTATGCTTGCAGTGAATTTTCTCAGCCTTTGTTTATTTGGAAAAAAAAAAGACTTTAGCTCATTTTCATTGTTGAAAGATATTTTCAGTGGATATAGATCTAGGTCAGCCTTTTTTTCTTTCAGGACTTGGTTCATTGCACTCTGACTTACAAAGTTTCTGATGAGTAGTCTGCAACAATCCTTTGTTCTTCTGTGCATAATGTTTCTTTTTGCTTTTGCTGCCTGCAAATTTTTCTTCATGTCTTTGATTGGTGAGAGTTTGATTAGTGCTGAGAATATTTATGTCTGCGTTCATTCTGCTTGAGGTTCTCTGGGCCTCTTAGTTCCATGGCATGCTGTCTTTTAATAATTTTGAAAAATTTGAAGATATTATCTCGTCAAACATTTCTTCTGTTTTATTTTCTTTCCTCTTCCTTGGACTTTATTTTTAGGTATATTAGAACTTTGATATTGTGCTCATATTTGGGCTAATCTGTTCTTTGTAAAAAAAATTATTCTTTTTTTCTCTTTGTATTTACTTTTGAATAATTTCTATTGGTCTATCTCAAGTTCACTGATATTTCTCAGTTCCTCTTGTCTGTAGAAAATATGGGGTCTCTCTCCATGCTCTTGCCCTTTCCATGTAGTTGACTGCTATTGCTTGTTGCTTACTGCTAGCATCACAGTGGAGACAGAGGGGTTCTCTCTTCCTGGTCTGAATCTTAAGCAGGACTTCTATACCTTGTCTTTGAGGGTGACGCCCTCCCTTCCTGTTGCTTGTACAAATTCTGCCTCCTATCTGTGGTTGGTCTTGGGTGAGATAGAGTTTTTTGCTAAATCTTCACAGTAGCCAACTTCTGCTCATTGGAGCAGGATCCTTAGGAGCAGAGGGGTTACCTCTCCTAGCAGCAATGAATTTGTATCTGAGTTCCACACCCAGAGAGACACAAGTCTTGTTCTATTTATCACCCGGAAGTAGTAGTAGTATTTTACTTGGGCTTTGGGGGTGAGATTTGCTATTCTCCCCTGAGGCTTCATAGAAGAGAAGCATTCTGAAGACCAAAGACAGGGTTATTTATCTACCAACTCTTGTGATTTGTTGAGGCTTACTTTGGAGAGCCTAAACTTCCTGGCATTTTTAGGCTACTCCAAATGTGAATCATACATCTTCCTGTGGTCAAAGAGAGCCTCCTGGAAGAGAGTTTTAGGTGTGTTCAGTGGGATTCATCAAATTGTATGGAACAGTGAGTGCTCAAAGGATGTGGCCAAGGCACACACATTACTACACATGGCCTCCAGGTAATAGAAATGCCCATTCTGTTGGTCTTTCCCAAACTCTTGGTCTGGGCATCTGTAAATCACATGATCATGCTTGGCTATGATCCAAAAGAGCTGAATTGAACCAGAGTAAAAAATTCTGGGCAGAAGAAACACTTTCAGCTGATAATCATTCAAACACCAAAGACTTCGTGATATACAACAACGGGAAACTATGACTTTTTATTGTTTGGTCAAATCTCAGACAGTGAGATTGAGAAATAGCTCAAGTTTTTCTACAGAAGAGCTATAGTTACCAATGTAGAAATAGCAGTTTCCATGCTCATGTTAGGAAATAAGCTGTTGGTTTGTAGTAGGGATATGAAACCACATCTATTCAGGAATAGCTATCACTGCTTGTAGCACCAGCTTCAAATGGTACAAATGAACTAAAGAGCAGATAAGGGAAGGGCAAAAATGTGGCTTGAGTTGAGAAAGATTTAAATACACTTCATCAGCATTGACTCTCCCAGGACAGGTAAACCCACAGCATATCCTGATACTGTGGTGAGTAAGTTATAGGTGGGTGTGAGCAGGGCATGAAAGAAGCAGGCCTGATTTTTTTTCTACAGAAAAGCAATGGTTATGATCCAGGGGTGGAAGCCTGGAGGAGTTTAGGGGGACACTGTGGAGAGTAAATATCTGGGGGTTTTGTTGTTGTTATCCTACATCCATTTACTCCTTATAACAATGCTTCCCATTCTCTTTGAGAAAAAACTGTCAGCTCATGAGCTTCCAGTAGAGTTGATGAGCTTCCAGTGGAATTGACTCTACTGTCAACTCAGGAGTGGACATGTGGCTCAAGACCGATAATCAACATATTGCATTCTCTAGTCACAGTGATTTATTTGTAGTTGGACACGTGATCCAATCAGAATCAAGGTGGAGGAATTAAATTTTGCCATAACTATTGTTAAGAGGGGCACACTCTCTTTTCTGGTGAATTTGAACCCAGAGGATGTGAGCCTGGAGTTACAGAAGGTCATGATAAAGAGCTTCAAGATATACTTTTTAGATTGCAAAGACAATACAGAGAGTTTCCATAAACTCTTTGTCTGCTTCCTCTGTTGCTGCATCTCCTATAATCATGGCACATTTGTCAAAACAGTGGTATATGGCTATTACCTAACTACAGATTTTATCTGGATTTCACAAGTTTCCCCACTAATGTCCTTTCTCTGTCCTAGGAGTCCATCTCAGATGCCACATTGCATTTAGTTATCATATCTTCTTAATCTTCCCTGATCTATGGCAGTTTTTCAATTTTCCCCTTTTTTGTGACCTTGACAGTTGCAAAGAGGACTGGTTTTGTATTTTGTAGAATGTTCTTCAATTTGAGTTTGGTATTTTCCTCATGATTAGAATGAGATGATGGCTTTGGGGGAAGAACACCACAGAGGTGAAACGGGGTAAAATGCTAACAGAGTTGAAAAGATGATGAGGAAATGAATACGCTATGCACACCCCTGAGTTATGGTGGCCCTCCTAGAGTTGGCTGTCACTCAGAGTCATAGTGCATTGAATACTAAGCCTGAAGCTCTGTATTTCATGGAAACAAAAGTGCATAGGCATTTGCTGTGAGTCTTCTTTTATTACATAATCATAAATTTGAATGACTTTTTACTTGCTAAAAATTTAAGACACAGACATATTAATTTACTTCAATAAATGATATGCCAGACCTTCCCAAACCAAAACTAGAAGGAAGAACCCCACTATTTCTTCTTATTACTATAAGAAACCACCTTCATTTTTCAGGGACCTCTACTATACGATTCCTGTGATAGAATGCCTGTTCCTCCAAATGATTTTCATAAAATGCTTCAATAGTGCTATAGACTGAATGTTTTATGCCTCATCCCCTTTCCAATTTCTATGTAGAAATCTTATATACTATAGTATTAGGAGGTGGGGTCTTTGGGAGGCAATTATGTCGTAAGGGTAGAGTCTTCATGAATGGGGTTAATGTCCTTATAAGAGACCCCAGGGACCTCACTTCAGCACCTTCTTCCAGGTGAGGACACAATAAGAAGACATCATCAATGAGTCAAAAAGCAGGCTCTCACCAGACCTGATCTCCCAGCAGCTTGATCTTGGACTTCTCAGCCTCCAGAACAGTGAGACATAAATTTCTGGGTTTTTTTTTTTTTATAAGCAACCCGTTTTATGGTAAGTTGTTATAGCAGTCCAAATGGACTAAAACAAATAGTCATGACCAAATTTCTTCATATGCAATCTCATATACAATCTCACATACCAAAGGTTATATGGTTTCAAACAGAAATGCATTATTAAATCATCTTGCTACATTACCATGAAATAGTAATGGGATTATTCACTTCCTCCTCTCTACTATTGCATCAATTATTGAGATCATTACTGAGTTCACTGGGCAAAGCCCTGGGAAAAGTCAACAGAAGAGAAACAAAGAATTCAACTCTAACCCAGATGTCTTATGTTCTAATACAGATACTTATAATTCATATGTCTAATTAGGTCATTTATACGAAGCATTGTAAAGTATATGTAATAAGGTTGAAAATTTAACTTTCAAATGAATTCTACTGCAGAGGACTCATTAGAAAACCATAAACCTTATTTTTTACATCCCCTAACCCACTACTCAACTTTTGTTCCTGAAGTATGGTGACCTTCCCTTAATTCCAGTTAGGAGTAATTATCTTTTTTCCCCTTCCTAATTCTACAATTGAAAAATCAAATTTTTCAGGAAGAATTTGTTTCTTAATACACATGTGCATTTAAAAGATCTAGGTAAAAGGCTTTACAATGTTGGCCCATTGATTATAAGCATTTTTGGTTCATTTTGAAGAGCATTTTAAAATGGTCACCAACTTTTGAAGTTTGGAAGCATTCTCCCAACAGAATTCATATTGCTAGGTAGTGTTGCACATTATAGACAGGGTGTATAGTTTCTAACTTGTCAGTCTCACACTTGTCCAGCTTTACTCATTTGCTTTTAAGATCTGGTCAAGAAATTACAATTCCTGGACTATGCTTATCCAGTTAATTAAGGTGGATTCTCCAGAAAGGCAAAGGGAATTAAGGTTTGTGCTTTGAGGGCAAAGAAAGGAGGAGTTTAACCCTAGTGGAGTTGCAGCCCCCAGGAATGGAATAGGGACAAAGGTGAGGCTGGTGGAGAGCTCCGTGGAAGGTAGTTTTCCGAAATGGCCAGATGCAGAAAAGCCAGGAGCCAGGGAGCCCTGCGAACTAACTGCTCGGCCTTGTAAGAATCTTCAGTAACTGAGCTTGCCACAAAGGACTAGAACCATTGCAGAGCTGTTATCTTTTTCCAGCCCCCAGGGGCAAAGCAAAATGGCAGCAGTAACCTCCAAAACCTCAGACCCAGTCCTGCTCCCACTTTCTAGGACCTAAGTATGCCCAGGAGACAAGGGAGTCCCCCAAAACCTCTGACCCTAGGACTGGACTGTCTGCCAATTTTAGTAGGCAGACAATTGGAGTTAGATTCAATTAGTTTTAGCAAAATTTTAAAATATTACCTTTCTCCTGAGGTTTGGAACTACTTATTCTTATGAGTCACAATATAAATGTTGCCTTTTATTTGAAAGAACAAAGACTTTTTGATTTAAGATGATAGTAATAAAATTGATCAGGTTCAACTTCATACACAATACGTTCAAATTTAAGAATAAATGGTTGAACTTGATGGTCTCCAAGCTCTTTCTTGGTTTTAAAATACAAAATATTGGTAGTCTAAGGGAATATTCAGAACATAGTTGGTGAATGGAGGTTGAATTATATAGGCTGGCAGGTAGAATAATTTAGCAACCAGGCATACAAGAATGGAGATGCAGATATCTATCTTCATTTTGAAACCAATGTCACTTAACAGACAAATACATTGCACAGCAAAGATTTAAATTTAGAGGAAATGGTAGTTCTTAAACTAAAATTGACAGTTTAAGTTAGAATTTACTACATGCCTCTTTTTGCAGCTATGAATAATTTTATTTCCTTCTATCCTGACAAACAGGTTTTATTTACAAGCTCAGGATTCACATGTACACTGTCTCCTAGACATTTCTCCTGGCACGTCTCATAGGTACTTTAGACCCATGTGATAAAAATGTTCCTCAAAGCCCCAGGCCTCCCAAAGTGCCCCTCTTCTCAGTTCCCATTTAGTCAGTTGCCTGAATTAGACACATGGGAGCCATTAATACATCATCATAATCCCACTTCTAATTAGTGGCCAAATCCTGTGGTCTCTCTATCTTTAACTCTTCAAGGATATGAAGCTGCCTTCTATCCTCCCAGCTGCTCTTCTTTTCCCAGATATTCATGATCTCTGACTAGAACCATTGCAACAATCTCTTAACTAAATTTAATCTCCACCTTTTAATCCTATTGACATCTGCACATTGCCACCAGAATGACCTCTTCATAATTCATTAAAGAATGCACTGAAGCAGTCACTTTAGAAGACAGTTTAGCAGTTTCTCACAAAGCTATTATAAAAATAGTCTTACCATACAGTATAGCAATTATTCTCTTTGGTATTTATCCAGATGATTTGAAAACTTATGTCAACCTAAAAACCTGCATGAGAATGTTTATAGCAACTTTAATCACAATTACCAAAAGTAGAAGCAACCAAGATGTCCCCTGGTAGTAAATGGATAAACAAACTGTGCTACATCCATTATTATATAATACTATTCAGAGATAAAAAGGAATGAGCTAGGTTGTGGCGAAAAAGGAACCCTCGCACACTGCTGGTGGGAATGCAAATTGGTACAACTGCTATGGAGGACAGCGTGGAGTTTCCTCAGAAAATTGGAAATAGAGTTTCCTCTTCTGGGTATCTACTCAAAAAAGTTGAAAACCTTATTTTGCAAAGACTTACATACCCCAATGTTCATCGCAGCGCTGCTCACAGTGGTCAAGTCATGAGAACAACCAAAATGCTCTTCAATAGATGACTGGATAAAGAAGCTGTGGTGCATATACACAATGGAATATTACTCAGCTATAAGAAAAGATGAAATACTGCCATTTGCAACAAAATGGATGGACCCTGAGATCATCATGCTAAGCAAATATAAGCCAGACAGAAAATACCAAGAGCTATATGACTTCACTCATATATGGAATATAAAACTGAAAGCAACAAAGAAACAAAAGCTCATGGACACAGTCCATAGTACAGTGGTTACCTGAGGGTAAAGGAGGAGGGTGGGAGAGGAGGGAGGGGGAGTCAAGTACACGGTGATAGAAAGAGAACTGACTCTGGGTGGTGAGCACATAATGCAACACACAGACGATGCACTGTAGGATTGTACACCTGGAACCTACATAATTTTTGCTAACCAACGTCACCTCAATAAATTTAGCAATAAAAAAGAGAGAGAAAGAAAAGAAATGAGCTTTTAGACATTGCAAAGAACAGATGAATGTTAAATGTGTTTTGCTAAGTGAAAAAAGTCACTCTGACAATGTTGCATATCATATGATTTTATTTATGTGACGTTCTATAAAAGGCAAAACTATAGAGATGGTAAACAAATAGTATTTATCAGGGATTCAAGGGTTGGAAAGAAGGAAGAGTTGAATAGGTGAGGCCCAAAAGATATTTTAGGATAGTGAAGCCACTGTGTATGATAACATAATGGTGGGCACATGACACTATGCATTTGTCAAAACCCATATAACTCTACATATAACTCTACAGTAACTGAATATTAATGTATGCAAATTTTAAAATCATTTATGAGGTCAGGAAATTCCCGGGATGGGATGCAGACCATGGCAAAAAAATCTAACTGTATTATTATATAAATATCTGAAACTACCTTGCTGAAAGGGGTGAAGGAAAAAGGTGCTGACTCAAATAGTTGTAGAAATGATTGGAGTCTGTAAGTTTTAAGGCTAAAGGAGATTTATATAAGCACTGTAATCTAGCTAATGAAATGGTTTCCCATGGGTGTAGGGGTTAACAATTCTGACTCTACATGTATAGTAGAATTGAGCAACTAAGTAAATGGGTGGCAGATGGTGGAAGACTGGTTTCCCACTGGTGCAGTGGGAAGTTACAGACAAGCAAGAGAGAGGAGGCTCAAATGATTTTGTGGTAATAGATTAGGGTTGGAAACATGAGTATAAATTCATGTTTAGCTCTATATAGATACAGATGGTCACACATAGAAACATTTATGGAAATGTTTATATATTAATACATGGGTTAATATACAAAAGTATTTCTTTGCTCTGTCAGTTGAGAGACCTGGAAGCAACGGACCCCTGGTAGCAGTAAGCATACTTAGTCTCCAGATCTTGGTTTCTAATCTGATTTTTCATTAAAAGGAACCAGACCCCCTTGAAAGTAGCCAATTCTAGTACAGGGGCAGGAAATATATATGATGAGCTCTGAGCATCTTCTCATGCCAGAAAGTAAGGAAGTGAGGGGAACACACACACACATATATATGCACACATACCACAGTGATGGGTGTATGTCAAAGGAACACAAGAGCCAACTAAAAGATCTCACAATGGCCAAAGCTGGAATAATTTGAACAAAAACAAATAAATAAAATAGTATTGGATTCTAATGCAAAGTATCAAATAAATAATCATGAGTTACTCCTGGTAGAAACAAGTTTTTGAATAAATAAATAAATGGGTGAAAATAGACAAATGTCTCATGTAGAAACAATCCATATAATTTATGTAGATACTCCAACCTCAGAGAGGTAAAGCATTAATCTTTAATCCTTACAGTATGCAAAGGGCAAAGAGAAGAGTAACTCTACAGTGGAGAAACATGACAGCAGTACCTTAGCTAGGTAATCAAAGTTAACATCAACAGTGCTAACATGTGTCATGTTTGCAATATGCACCCTTGATATAATGTGATAAACATGACACTTTACTTTGGTAGTCTTTCTCTCCCAAACCCATGAACCCAATGTAATCATCAGACAAATGAGAAAACCGTCAGACAAATACCAATTAGAAACATTCTACAAAAGCCTCAATGTTATCAAATACAAGGGAAGTCTGAGAAATAGTCACAGCCAATAGGAGCCTAAGGCGACATGATGACCAAATGTAGTGTGATATCCTGGAAAGGATTCTGGAATAGGAAAATAACATTATATAAAAAATTAAAAATTGGAATAAAATATGGACTTCCGATAATAATAATGTATCAATATTTATTTATTTGTCATGATAAATGAACCACATTAATGTAAAATATTAAAAATAGGAGAAATTGATTGTTGGGTATATGTTTACTCTCCATTCTATCTTGGTAATTTTTCTGTGAACCTTAAACTGTTTTAAATTAAAATATATTTTTTGTTAAAAAAGTGCAGTGTCTACTACATGTCAGGCACTGAGCTAGGCACTGGGAAGACAGATGCTAGCCACTGCACCCATGAAAATTTTTGTCTGGTCAGTGAGATGAGCATTAGTAAATAATCATATAAATAACTATATAAATATTAATTTTATAAAATAAAATTACTAAGTGATATGCTATTCTAATAGAAGATTTAGCCTAGTCTGTGGGTCATGAATTTTCCCAAAAAGATGACATTCAAACCAAGTAGGAATTATCCAGGTGAGGGTGGGGAAGGTTCTGGGGAGAAGCAAAACACTAAAAACAAAAGGATTAGCATGTGACAGATATGCAAGGCAGGAGTAACTTCACATTTTGATGGAGCACAGGAAAGTCCATTGTTTTTGGAGTTTTGTGTGCCAGACAGGATAGGAAAAGGAGAGAGAGAGAGAGACAGAGAGAGAGACAGAGAGAGAGAGAGAGAGAGAGAGAGAGAGAGAGAGAGAGAGAGAGAAACCAGATCCTTCAGTGGTTTGTAACCTAGAATCTGTGGATTCCCAATGGGCTGATGGGTAGAACGTCTTATTTCAACAAAACTGGCTTTCTTTGTAACCCTATGTATTTTATTTTATTTTACTTTATGTATGTAAAAATATGTTGTTCTCAGACAGGTTCACAGGCTTTAACAGACTGCTAAAGGGGGCCAACATAGAACCATGTTCAACTTTATCTCAAGTATAAATGAAAAATCATTGAAACATTTTTAATCTACTTAAAATCCTTCATTGTTTAAATTTGCCTATAGGAGAAAATCCAAACTCGTTAACAAGGCTTACAAGGCTTTCCATGAAATTACCACCACAGATTTTATCCCTTTTTTTTTTTTTTTTTTTTTTTTGTCAGCCCTTACTTCCCAATTACCCATCTTGTTCTACACACAAATCCTACCAAACAACGCTTGAGGTCATCAGGCAAGACCTGCTGTTTCCCGTCTTCTTACTTATGCCCATACTGTTTCCCATGCTTAAAACAGTCTTTCATTCTTATCTACTCATGTTCCTAGACTTGGGTCAGCAATTTAACATTTTCTGTCAACTCTTTTCTGTCTCCCTAGATTGACATAAATGTCCCTTCTTCTGTGGTTCATCATACCCTAGGTGGTAGACAGCATAAATGACACCCCCCCCCCCAAATGTCCACACTCTAATTCTGGGACCTTTGAAATATGTTGTCTTACATGGTGAAAGGGACTTTGCAGATGTGATAAAGTTAAAATTTTTGAGATACGAAGATTATTCTGAATTATCTGTTATGCTCAATGTAATCACAAGATGTCATTATAAGAGAGAAGCAGGAGTGTCAGAGTGAGAGAAGATGTGACAACACAATCAGAGGGAAGAGTGGAGTATGGGGAAAGAGAGAGAGGAGGTGTGTAGATGCTACACGGCTAATTTTAAAGATGGAGAAATACTTCCCAAACAAGAGATTGTAAGTGGCCTCTAGAAGCTGAAAAAGGCAAAGAAACATTCTCTCTTAGAACTTCCAGAAGAATTTCATCTGACACTAATTTTAGAATTTCTGAACTCCAGATCTGTACGATAATAAATTTGTGTTGTTTTAAGCCACTGAATTTTTGGTAATTCGTTATAGTAGTAATAACAAATTAATTCACCAGATATACTTCTACCTAGTTTCTTGCAGGTATATTTATATATGCCTCCCAATTAGCTATTACTTATTCTATGACAACCATCACATATTGAAGGCCTTCTCTGAGCTTGATGCTGTTCACAGTGCTGGAAATGCAATGGTGGACAAAAACGATGGAATCTCTCATCTTATGGAAATTACAACTTAATGTCTGACACATAATCAGTTTTTAAAAACATTGCTTAAATGAACCAATTGAGGCAGTTTTATAATTAAGGATTTTTTTTTTGTATCACTTTAATTCAAGTAACAATTCTACAGAAAATGCTGGTATTGTAGTTCATCAGAGATGGTAAAGTCATGCACAAATTTTGCACCAAAGTAAATTTTATACCACTGCTTTTGAATAAGGAGGAATTCATAGAGAGTTCAAATTCTTATTATTAGTTTTTTCAGCTCCTAGGAAACCAAATGCACACATTAGGTTAAATCCTGGTTGATCCAAGGTGATAATACTTGGGTAATGAGATGAAACTTTGTGCTATTTGATTGATTCAGCAGACTAGTAATAACTTGAGAACAAATTTTAAAAAGTAAATAATTGGGTGGGTCCTCACAGGTTCTTAGAAGCATGTTTGGGTGTTGAGACATATCGTAGCCAGGAATTGCAACTTGTGTACCAACACTGTACAGTAAACACAAAGAATAAATATTTCTTCCCTTTAGTTTTCAGTGATAAATCTAAAAATCTTCAAGAATCTATCTAGAATACGTTCTGAGCTTCTAAATAACCTTCCCCTTTTTTCTCAATATTGTGCCTACCGATAGCTAAAAATCTAACTCATGACTCATTGCTTAGTAGACATTAATCCTCTGGTTTTCCATGAGGCTCAGGCTCCCAATCCAGAGACTCAAAGGCCTCTCAGATTCTATTTTAAGGTCAAGACCAGTTTGTATGAGCTGTAAGCAATTTGTAGAAAGGCAGAAATAATAGGAGGACAAACCACCATGGAAAGTGAGCAGTGCAATAATGTAGATCTGGCTATGGGGGGATATGTCTGATTACTAAATGAGAGTCTCTTAGGAGAGTTGAGAACCAACCCACATCCTACGAGGACTTCTTAGGTTTTCAAGCAGGGATTTCTATTGAGTAAGACTGACTCTAAAGAGCATTTAGCACAAATTCTTCTGTGACCAAAACGAAGAAGAAAACATGGCTTTGGAAACTTAGAAACATTTATTTGGACTCACAGGAGAGATGATTCCAATAAGGATTTTTTGGGATTCACATAAAATTTCCTTTCCTTTCAGCCTCTCTCTGAAATGATAACATGGAAGAAGAAAAGTATGAACCCATTAAAAACAAGAGAAATGAAGACATTACATTAGTGAATATGAGCTTTCTGTTTTTCTTTTGCAGTGGGAATTGGTTTAGTATTTGGGAGACTACATATACATCACTATTTTTTTCCTCTAGTTCACATACACTAACCTCATCCATTATGTCTACTCATAATAGAACAAAACTGCTGACTCCAAGGACTGAGCTATAAATAATTCTGCTTGGTCAGCCAGGATCATAAGTCCTACTAGAGCAGCCTATCACCCGCTGAGGCATCCGGGGGACATGTGAGATTTAAAGCAGTCAAGGAGCAGATGGAGCTGTGTAACTGAGCAGGCAGAGGGGCCATGATTTATCTGCTTACAGAGAGAGAAAGGCTGGACGAAGAGAACAGATTGACACAGCAGAATCAGTGCAAAGCTCAGAATTTGGGGGGAACAGAGGTGGAGGAAAGGCCCCAGGTGGATCAGATAGAAATTGGAA
Organism: Lyroderma lyra; assembly: GCA_004026885.1. Taxonomy (NCBI): domain Eukaryota; kingdom Metazoa; phylum Chordata; class Mammalia; order Chiroptera; family Megadermatidae; genus Lyroderma; species Lyroderma lyra. Next base: position 21,680 of record PVJL010004500.1, on the reverse strand, counting down.
CTATGTAAGACTGCCATCCCCCCAACACCAGCCCCTCCACACAGAATACCAGATGGATGCTGGATGTTTGTCTCCTGACACTCCCACCCTTGGCATGTGGGAGGAGACCAGAGCTTCATTCTCTAGAGCAGAGGCAGACTTACTGGGAATATAATGAAGCTTTAACTTCCAAGTTCTTCATCTGTATGGGCTCTAAGAGAAAGAACCTGCAAAGGGCCCTATGATGTGTTCACATGGCCATATGTATTTTTTTAAACTTTGCAAACGTAAAATACTTTAACCATGATTATTTAAGACTGCTGTCTTTTCAGTTGAAGTTCCTTGCCATCATGCTTTCTCTCATTTCAGACAGGTTTAAAGTGGCTATGGGCATTTTTTGGAATTGTCTATGGGGAAGTTGAGTTGGAGATGCATTTAATTTGGATTTACTGGGATGTGTTTTGTCATTGGCAGGCACTTCTGTGCAAAATTAACGGGTTGTTAGCCATCTCAATGTAGAAGGGACACCCACTTTATCAACTATTACCCATTGTACCAACTAAATCTGCATTGCAACCTAAAACTTCGAGACAAATGTTGCACAATGGTATGTTTGTGTCCTAACGTGCCCAGCAAAGGGAATAAGTAAATCATGGAGAATAAACAAGCTAGTCTATGGAAAATTCTTCCAATAATCAGACAAATATAAGCAGAGGATTTGATTCCCATCAATGTTTGGTCAAATGGAAATTCTCTTTTGTTAGAAACATACTTGATAATGTAGCATGTACAATTATAGATGCACCAAAATACAATAACTCAGAATTGCTGTGTGTGGGCACAAAAACACATACACATGCAACAGGTGTATATGTGTGAAGTCAGATGATTTAGGTAGTTCAATAAATTAGATTGCCATCAAGGCAAAATGCTCTAAAACAATAAAAGGATCTAGTGTCTAAACTCGTGTGTGTGTGTGTGTGTGTGTGTGTGTGTGTGTGTGTGCGTGTACGCGCGCATGCACGAATAAGACAAAATATGTAGTATGTAGATATTTATTTAAAAACGGAAAGTTTAGATGAATGTTTAAGAGAATATGAAACAAAAGTTAAAGAGTGACAACTGAAATTGGTAGAAATTATTCTGAGATAAGGAAGCAACTTGAAACAAGTAAGTTTCAGATTATTCTATGACAGGTGTGTCCAACTTTTTTGCTTCCCTGGGCCACATTGGAAGAAGAAGAATTATCGTGGGTCACACATACAATATACTAACACTAATGATAGCTGATGAGCTAAAAAAATATCCACGCATAATTTTTGTAATGTTTTAAGAAAGTTTACTAATTTGTGTTGGGGCACATTCAAAGCCGTCCTGGGCCACTTGTGGCCCATGGGCCGTGGGTTGGACAAGTTTGTTCTAAAAGCAATAATTCATTAAGAAACAGAAAAAATATTTAAATAGAAATAATAACTTTTGGATAATTTAATAATACAATTAATAAAAAAGTGGGCATCGTGAACACATCGGAAACAATTTTCATTTCTGGCTGTTTTACATGAAATATTGACATTGTAAAGATAACATGAAGCTCAATGTATAACACCATGAAGACACTGATGACAAGTTCGTTAATGAAAGTCGTCCATTTAAAGATGTTTTAAGACTAGTTATTACACAAGACACCTTGAAATGCCCTGAAATCTCTTAGGTTATAATGCAAGAAATGTAAAAGAGGGTTCCCCAAATTTGGCCGCAATCTTAATTTATATGACATTACCAATGAATTGTGAAGCTGAAAGAACATCTCTAAACCACTTATATTCTAAAAAAATCCAATTAATCTAGAGAAATTATTCCTCTAGCTTTGTATAGAAATGATATTATACAATTGTATGAAGAAGCAAAGAGCATATAGCGAAAAAAGATGTAGAAGAAAATATCTTACAGAGTGAATTAATGACGTCATTTTCCTGGATTTTGTGACATTTGTGAAATTCATCAGCTTCTTCAGCTGGACTAGTTTTGTAACTTTTTTCTCAATGTAAATAGTTACTTTCATACTTAATTTGGATTCATGATTTGATATTCTTTTCATTTCAGATAGTTCCATATTGTAAAAGCTTCAATCTCCACAAAAACTTGTATCTATCCCTTGTCAAGACATCCTAAAAGGGACAGACTTGGGGCACACAAGGAGACACAGGATGGAACAGAGAATCAATTGGACATGTACAGATCTCTCTGCATAAACTTCTGTCCTGTTACCCAGCAGAAAAGTTGCCCATCTGCAGACCTTGTCCACAAATGTGGAGCCATCGCTAGCTCTTTAGTACCATGATTAGAAAGAAAAAAAAGTGAACTATGTCATAGAGAATTTGCAGGGAATGCTATGAACACATGCGACTCAGACTTATCAAATAGGTTAACATTTCCCCTATTCTCTTTGGATATGGTTTTTAAAGAAATAAAATATTACACATAGATGAAGTTTCCTTCTATATCCTTCTATTTTCCTCACATCCCACATGGTAATTCCTGTAGAATTTGCTTCTCAAATACATTTAAGCCTGGTCACTGCTCATACCTCCACATCCCAGGCCACTGTCACCTCTCACGGAGAGTAGAACCACAAATAGCCTCATAACTGGTTTGTTTCTACTCTTCTACTTTGCTCTTGTTCTACTGTGGTCAGTTCTCTGTATAGCACAACGACCTTTTAAAAACTTAAATCAGATCGCTTCATTCCTTTGCTTTAAAACCTTCCAGTGGCTTTCCATTGTAATAAACATTTAAAATCCACATTCTAAAGAATCTTCATGAAGTGGGACCAGGAGCAGGCCTCCTCTGGGAGATCTTCTCTCATCATTTCTTCACCAGGCTCCAGTCACTGTGACTACTTCAAACAAGCCAAGGTGGTTCCACCTTGTGCTTCCTGTTTCTCCATACCCACCCGTAGACTTATTGGGCCTTGTTTAGGTTTCAGCATAAATGATATACATCCCCCCGTCCCCATCCCACCTTCCTGATTACTGTCATAGTACAGCATTTCCACTCACACACTTTACACTGTCTTGCTTCTCCACAGACTTCATAATCTATGATTATCTCATTTATTTATTACCTTTTTTAGGGAGTTTATTTTCAACCCAAAATGTAAGCTCCATGAAGGTAGGAGAGTTGTTTCTTTTTATACTGCTGTATTTCAAGCAATATCTTTTATATTGCAGGCAATCAATACATATTTGTGAAAGAATTCAAATTAGATTCCTCAACAACACGACTGGATGCTAGCCCATAATGAGCCAATGACTTCAAAAATCTGTGAGAACATGATCTTCAAGTTGGAATGCAATATCCAGCCAAATTATTAATCAAGTGTGAGGACAGAAAGGGACATTGCTGACATGCTGGGGCTCAGAAAATTTATTTCCCATATCCTTTTCTTGAGAAGCTGGGTAGGTTCCAATGAAAAGCAGTGCTAAACAAAGCAAGAGGGAGACGTGGGCTCCAGAAAGCTGTGTTTAATACAAGAGCACAGGAAAGAGATGTCTCCGGATGACAGCTGAACGACCAGCCTAGGGAGCAACTGGTCCAGAACACAGGGGCTAAGAGGGGGCCACCAGGAAAAAGACCATCTGATATGAGAGGTCATGCGGAAAAACAAAAGGAAACAAAACAAAAACAAGATAAACGGTTGGAAGATATGGCACTTTTGGAAAAAAAAAGTTAGGAGTAATATTTGCGTAGTCATAAAATGAAAACCAAAAATAGCTCTATAATTCTGTTTAGAAAATGAGTTCAAGGAACTAAATCTTGTTTGTAATAAGAGGAGGGTAATATTTAAAATATACAAATTGAGGACCAGCAGTATGCAATTATTTGGAAGTAAGAAAGCAACTGACAGAAGAGCTAGCAGAATAAAAAGGGGGCACCTTTGTTAAGTGGAGCTGGGAAGTTAGGGAGTGTGGGGACTGGAGGAGGGGAGACTTATTTTCCCTGTCGATCTTTTAATCCTATCTGATATATATGACTTTGGTGAAAATAAAAATATCCCCAAATTTAAAACTATAATTTCTTCTGGTAACACTAATGACTACAGCAAAACCAAGGAAACACTTTTAACTTATAATGGCTCCATTGTCTATAAATTTGGAAAAGATGTATGACTGTCCTAGACATCTTTCTACCCATTTGTGAATTATATTCATTCATTTTTGGGGGGATACAATGGTTTAGATAAACTTAAGTATTTAAAAGACAAATTATGCAATGTATTCTTCAATGCTGCATTGTTTAGAAATCAGATAGCCATGCCAGGAGACAGAAAGAGAGAGATGTTTTCAAGATAGGTCAGTAGATATGGTCCAGAACAAGAGAAACTTGAATTCTTTCAGTAGAATTCCCAATTGGCATGCAGTAGTAATTCTTATGGGAGATCAAATTTGTGCATGTGGTAATGTCTAAGACTTTGGAAAAAACCTTTTAAATATTAGCCAGACTCTTTGAAGTGAATTCAAAGTACTGAAAAATAATTTACAAAGAATGTCCTTTTGGAAGTTGGGGGGGTTGGACAAGGGTAGGAATGGCTTTCATTTTCATGACTGCTTTTGGAGGTAAATGAGCATATTCTAAAATAAAATATGAAAAGATTACAGTGGGAATTTTTGTTCTTCTAATGATAATGGGGAATACAATAATTTGTTTTTAAAGCAGCAACTTTCAACTTGACTTTTGTCCAAACCAAATAGGACTGAAAATGTAGAAGTTTTGACGTTTGTAAGATAAAAAATCTTTGTATTTTCGTGTGATCCTAAATAGTTCCCCATTCCTAACTCAACAATTGTTAGTAACACAAAACTGGGTTGCATCATTTCCCCTGTTATTGGGCAATGCAGCATGGGTACATTCAACTGTTTGTTGACTAGTTCTTCACCCACAGGAGTAGAACAAACTGACCTTCTCCTCTGAAGGGGAGGAATCCTGTTTCTAGGACACACAAAAGCTGGCAGCCTTCTGCTGAGAGCACTTTCTTCCTGAGTCATTTTGCATGTGGGCATCCTTGGCTCCATCTGATGAAGAGAGTATGAAAAATCTACTTGGAAAATGAAACATCACAGCTACTATTTTTTGTAGTCATCTTGGAAGATTGTTTATTGCTTTTGTTTTCTGGGATTTGGTTGAGAAATAGGAAAATGAGAAAAGACAGTTTAAGATAGTCAGGGAGGAGATCTCCAGAGCTCTGTTGGTAGGGTTGCCTATTTGATAATACAATTTTGGGAAAGGAAGCCACGCCTAGTGCCACAGTCCGTGAAAACAAAAAACAAAACAAACAAAAAACAACCGTCTTTATCTTGCCAGAATTTGAGATCCAGGCTGGCACTAGGCAATATCATGAAGGAGAAAATTCATTGTGTGTGGTTCTTCATATTTAACTCATTCTCTTATTACTTTTAACTCCTCGGGTAGATGGTACTGAATTCGTAAGTACTATTCTCCCACTCACAGTGAGCCCGCCCACTCATTAGAACAAGCTTAAGATCCAAGCTGGTTTCGTTTGTGGATTTGTTTGTTTGTTTGTTTGTTTTGAGCTAGAGTTGTGGGAGAAACACCTTTTTTCTTTGGCTGTGCTGCTTTAAGAAGGTAAGCTAGAGCTAACTGGTGCCATTGTTCTGGCCTCTTGGGGACAGCCAGTTTCAGAGAATAAAGCCAAACAAAAACATGCCAGAAATTTGAATAGGAAGATGGGAGAGACAGAGAGACCTTGAGAGTGAAAGATTGGGAGAGTTAGAGAACAGGACAGTAAGTGACTGTAGTTGAGTACAGGATGTGCTCCTTAGGCCATTTCCAAGTCTGTTTTGTCTTTGGTTTGGTCAATGAAATCCCTTTTTTAATTTAAGATACTTCAAGTTAGGTTTCAAATTGGGTTTTAAAGATGCAGCCAAGAGCCCTGCCTTGAGAGACAATACAGAAGTCCACTTTATTCACAGATGTACTTTCTGCTTTTTCAGTTACCTGTAGTCAACTGTGGTCCAAAAATATTAAATGGAAAATTCCAAAAATAAACAATTCGTAAGTTTCAAATTGCTCACAACTCTGAGTACTGTAATGAAATCTTGAGCCATCAAGCTCCATCCTGCCCCAGACATGAATCATCCCTCTGTCCAGTGTCTCCATGCTGTATACACTCCCCACCCATTAGTCACTTATCCCTCTCAGTTATCAGATGAACTGTTGTGATATCGCAGTGCTTGTGTTCACTTAATAACAGCCCCAAAGTACAAAAGTAGTAGTGCTGGCAATTTGGATGCTAAAGAGAAACCATAAAGTGCTTCCTTTAAGGAAAAAGGGGAGTACAGTACCTATAATTTATTCACATAACTTTTACTACAGTATATTATTATAATTATTCCATTTTATTATTATTGTTGTCTCTAACTGTGCCTAATTTATAAATTAAACATTATCATAGGTATGTATGTGTAGGACAAAACATAATATATATAAGGTTTGGTACTGCCCATAGTTTCAGACATCCACTGGGGGTCTTGGAAGGTATCCTCTGTAGATAAGGGGGAGCTCCTGTAAAATGACCTCAAAGGGGATGAAAAAGTCAATGGTGTTTGGATATTGTAACACTTGGGCAGAGGACATTTTGAGAAGAGACCCTTCAGCTTTCCCTCATGACATACTGATGCTGTTGCTGAAGGGAAAGGTAGAAATGACTGGGCACACTTCAATAAATTTATTGAGGTATATTGAACCATATATATTTAAATGTACAATTTGATGAGTTTAGATATATTAATAGACCCTCAAAACCATCACCAAAATCAAAATAATGAATGATTTGTCACCCTTTGTGACAAATATCTTCAACCACATTCTAACCTTGTATCCCTCCACCCCCAGGCAAACACTGATCTGCTTAAATGAAGTTATAATATATGGTCTTTTATTATGTATTAATTGTAACTCTGGATTGTTTCACTCAGCACTATTATTTTGTGATTTATCTACATTGTTGTGTGAATCCATAGGGTTTGTTTTTTTTTATTGCTGAGAGTATTCCATTGTAGGGGTATACCACAATTTATCGTTTCACCGGCTGAAGGATATTTGTTTCTAGTTGTGGCTATTAAAAATAAAACTGCTACAAACATTCATGTACAAGTGTTTGTATAAATGTATTTTTTTTGTTTTTCTTGGGTAATACAAAAAAGTGGGATCTTTAAGTTGTATACTAGATGTTATGTTTAATTTTTTAAGAAACTGTCAAACTTTTCCTAAGTAATTTTACCATCAATTCCCACTAGTGGTATACAAAAGTTCTAGTTGCTACCCATCCTCACCAATATTTAGTATTTTCTGACTTTAAATTAAGCCATTCTAATGGGTACATATGGTTTTAATTTGCATTTCCTTAATGACTAATGATACTGAGCATTTTTTATACTTACATTCCATTCTTCTATCTTCTTTGATCAATTGTCTGTTCAAAGCTTTCATCCATTGAAAAAAATTCCAAAAATATATTTTAAAGAGTTTTACTTAGTTCTAATTTAAATATTATAACATTTACCGATGGTAACTTTGCATATCAATGATCAACACCACAATCCACTTTTAGAACATTTTGATCACATCAGCAAGCTCCCTCTACACATTTGCAGTTAACCCCACTGCACTCCCAGATAACCCTAGATCTGTTTTCTGTCTCTGTAGATTTGCCTTTTCTAGAAATTTCATTTAAATGGAATAATAAAGTATGTAGTCTTTTGTAACTGACTTTTTTCTCTTACCATAATGTTTTTTTTTTAATTCATTTTTATTGTTAGACTTATTGGGGTGATATCTGTTAGCAAGGATTACATAGGTTTCAGGCATACAACCATAATGTTTTTGAAGTTCACTCATGTTGTTGCATGTAACAGTAGTTTGTTGCTCTTTATTATTATATATGGATATACCACATTTTGTTTATCTATTCTCCAGTTGATAAACAAATAGATGGTTTCCAGTTTTTGACTACTATGATACTGTGAACATTTATGTACAAGTCTTAGTGCAAACATGTATTTTTATTTCTCTTGAGTAGGTACCTAGAAATAGAATTGTTGAGTTGCATGATAAGTATATGAGAGCCGTCTGGGAAAAAATCCAGCCATAAATGCTTCTATTTTTCATATTGCATGGCTGGATACTTTCTGGACAGCCCTCATATATTTAACTTTTTATGAAACTACCAAAATGTATTTCAAAGAAGCTGTTCCTTCTTACTTTCCCATCAACAGAATATGAGAGTCCTAATTTCTCAATACCTTTCTAGGGAATTCAAGTCAAATACTGCCCCCATGCTGGTACATGTGACCTTCAACTCTGAAGGGTTAAATGAGGGTTGGGCCCCTGGCCAATGAAAGCTCTGTCCATGAGCACTGATGGAAACCAATTGGGAAGTCTTCTCTGGGCAAATTTGACATAAAGAGAGAATGAAGTGGTTGATGCAAATAAACAGAGAAGGAAGTAGAAATACAGAGGCTGTGTGAGCAGAACACTAGAGTGAGGTATGGTAAATTGCTCTAAGAGGGGAGCCAGGGGTGAACCTGGTCTGCAAAGGACCTTGCTGGGTCTTCTCTCTGACCTAGCTGGTTCTTCCCCCCATCTGAAACCTTTCTACCCTTCCCTCTAAAGTAGCCCCTTATGATAAAAAAAATTCTCCCATATCCTCAATTTCTTGCCCTCTCTTCTAAAAATCACTGTCCCTAGGAACTTCCTCTCAGATTGAGGTGGCTGATCTTCTCACAAAGCATATTCATTAAGGTGAAGAGGAAAAGTCAATGTTCTCTTTTCTTTGTCATTGCCTTCACTGCAGCATGCCTTCCTGCCCTAGACTAGATTTCTACTCCTTTGTTAACAAACAAATGAACAAACAAACTCTTGTTCCCACGAGACTCAAATCATTTGACACCCACAGTTTACTCTTCCTCTCCTCAAAGACTCCCTTCACATTGGCAACCCACTTGACCTCTTTGTTTCTGAATTCCTGGAACTCCTCATCTCCAATGCCTGTCTCTTCCATTTCGTTCCAACCACTTCTTCTAAAGTCACACTTCAGAACTTGTCATCACTACCACTCCACCTCTGAAATTACTGATTTTAACTTTCCCCTTTACAACAATAACTTCCTAAACTTCCAATTTGTTTGGTAAAGTGCCCCCTCTGCAAATGTTCTTTCACCTCATCAGGACTTTCCAAACACTGATAGCTATGCTCTCTCTTAATCTATCAAACTTCTCTTGTCTTCACTTCCCTCTCTCTACAGCTCAAATTCCATGTTCTATTTCCAACACTCTTTTGTATGTACTATAATTTCCCATATCTTGTCTTTCCATCACATTCACCTTTAAAGAAAGAAACAAACAAAACATGAAGAACTCCACCATACATCCTCTTCATGCATGTGCCTAGGCAATTGAGGACACAGGTATCACTATATACTCATGGCTTCCAAGCTAAACTGAGCTCCCGACACTGCCTGGCAACACTTCTTTATCACGGTCTTCAACAACCACCTCAAAGCTTTTCTAGTCTCAAAATTTTGACCACTCCTTAACAATGTACGCCTCCTTACTCTCAGCGTATGACTTTACCTCCCATTTCATGGAGAAAGTAGAAGCTTTTAAACATTGAGTTGCTGAATTTACAATCCACCAGATGTACAGCTCCACCTCTGAGGTGTTTGCATCCACTTCTTCTCTTTCCATTGTGGTGCAGAGGCATCCTTCCTTCTGTACTTCCTTGTGTTCTCTGGAATTTACACATGGCCACCTTACACAGGAACTCTTCATTTACCCTGTATCTCACATGTGTCTTTAATCTTTAAATTTTTCTCTTTACTGAATTTATTCCCAGTATCATTTAAAAATACTGTAGGCTCTTCAGTCTTAAAGGAAATCTTCCCTCTTTCACCTTCTTAAAAACAAAATAAAAAACAACTCTCACAGAAACCTCCCTGGACCCTACACCTTCCAATTGCTGCCCTCTCTCTTCCTTTCTCTTCAGAATCAATGTCTTTAAAGAGTTGTCTTTAAGTGTCTACTCTGGCTTCCGTTCTCTACCACATCACTAAAATTATGTTTACTAAGGTCACTAAAAGACTCTACATGGGTAGATCTCATGTATTTGTAAGGCCTTTTCTTACTTGACCATTTAACCCATTTGATATGTTGTCCACTTCATTCTTGAAACAAATTAGGCTGGCCAAGAGACCGAGTGCATAGCAGAAGAGACGTGTTATAACTGGGGAACTGCAGACTTTGGTTCTAGGCGTCTTTTCTCTGACACCAGCCTTTCTGTTACCAGGTCAATTACATCTCTGGGCTTCAGTTGCCACATTTTTATACTGGAGACTTCAAGTATGCGGAAGTGGGGGTGGACCAGATGGCGTCATGAGGTTCTTGTAGCCCCTGGGATCCATGGTTGTTGATTTTGAGTCACACACAAGTTAATAGCCACATTTGTATGCGTGGTTCAGCATTCCCATCTTTGAAGTGATACATTTTCTCTTACTGCCTACATTACTTCTAGGTTATAAATTCACCTTTGGAAGCCATATTAACTCTTTTGGTTCTCCAGTATGCTCTTTACTAATGACTGAATTTCTGCAGTGAAATAACTAGTTGATTGAAATATCAAGCTGGCTCCTTCAGTATGCTGAGGATGCTAAGCTAATTACATTCATAGAAATAAAAGTTTGCTCACAGTCAAAGCACTAAGGCAATAACATTTTCTGCTCCAAAGACTAGAGCTATCAGGGAGACATATACAATGTTTATACCATGCTATCTTAGGACAGAAAAATAGTATCATAAAAAGCCTTGAGGGGAAATAATCAGCATAAGTAAAATAAATGAGAAAATAAAGTAGAAAGAGAATGGACCTAGAGCTAGAACTGGATTTAAACTTGGTCCAAGTACCAGTTGACTCTGTGAAACTAGGTAAGCCACCCCCAAGTTGTTCATCTGTAAAATGGGGAAGTAAAATACTTACTGGGCCTCCTGGCATGACTGTGAGAATCAAATGAGCCAAAGAATAGAAAATACTCTAAAAAATAAAAAATATTCTATAATTCAAGACATTTACTAATAGAGAAATGATGTCCCAGTAAGAAATCTCTATTGGAGCAAGACATCTCTGAATCCATTTCTAGTAGATATGGCATTAGATTAATACTTCAGTATACCTAGGTATCAGAATATTGATCTAAGTCTTAGGCAGGGGGAAGCAGATGAGAATTGTTGGTTCCAATCTTCTCTCTGAATGTTGACTTTTTAGCTTACAGAACTGAGATATAAATTTTCAGCCATTGAGATTCTATCTTACAGAAGTTTTCCAAAAGAATTATTACTTTTTAAAAAAAGGAACAATCCAGAAAGAAATACAAGTCTTAATGGAGCAAAAAATATATTTTTTAGATTTGTTAATTCCTTCAAAATTGGAAGAATATGGGCCTGTGTCTCATTGGTATGTGTCAGAGAAGTTTTTCCCCCCTCTCCTTAAGATTCTGTACCTATAATGTGCTGTATAAAAAAGAGGTAGAAGATCCTCCAGTGTATGTGATTTTCACTTATTTGAAAGGTATTAATGTGAAAGTCAACCCACATACATTGGAATGGTGAATTTAGCTACTTCCTTTTCACATTATTGTATCTCCTTACATAATCCTATACGTGGCATAATTGTACTATTATTTTTTTTCCTTATAAGTCTACCATAGAATAACCAGTAGTTAAACACATTATTTGTCCATAGAAATTTACTTTTATCCCTCTATAATTCATCATATGAATTAGGGCCACCTAAAGGAATATTGTTTTTACCTCCCTCCCTTACCCTACTCCAATTTTTTCCCATGAACTTGCTGCTCCCGGGATGGTTAAAGTTCTGCTATTCACAGTGGTCTTGTGAAAAAATTATTAAGTGATTTTATGAGTCATCCCCAGTCCACCCAATTGAAATGAAATTTGGTCTCAAGAATTAGCATGCTCTTTTGGCATCTAGCATATGAAGAAGGTAAAGCTCTCTCTACATACATGAAATATTCCACTATATTTACCTATGTCTGCAAGATTCTCACTTGCATATACAAAAGAGCAGACCTCACTGAAGTTGAGAATCTTCAGCAGGGAGGCAATGGAACTGAGTTAAATTTTAATAATGTTGTTTTGATCTCGTGTTTATTTTTATAATTTATTTTTATTCATCACACTAATACTAATTTTCCACTTCTAGGTCATAATGTTTCTTTTAAAAATTTCCAATAAAAAATGGAGTCAACTTAAAGAAAATATTAAATATTCTATAACACATACGCAATAAGTAGTCAAAAATCACGACTGAAATCGCAGAAACACTGCCTTATAGAATATTTCTGACACTTTATATATGACATGTTAATTTTTCCTCATTATGTCCTCAAATTTTAATTATCCTATAAGATAAAATGGTTGTTTGGCATTGGAAAGACATTGGTTCTAATCCCAGTCTTCCCACTGTCTAGCTTAGTACCTTGGGGCAAGTTATTTAACTTCTACTTGGGTGTTTTCATTGTAAAATGGAGATAACATTAGCTTACAGAATGGGGTGAATTATGAAGATAATGAATATAGACTGTCTCATTGTGCCAGCAATTGTGTTCAAACAGTGATAGTTATTATCACAAAAGGTAGATATTAGGTGTCTTATTTTATGTGCAAGAAATTTCAAACTCAAAAGTTATGTGACTAGGATAAAGTTAAGTATTACCTACTTTGGGAGCAATCATTTCTTGGGCATTGGTTTAAACTTCCAAAGCCACATTTCATCACATTCTTGATGAAAGAGTAGCTAGGAAGATATATGCAAAGACTTTGACTCCATCGCTGACTTGGTGCAGCATTTTATTTTAACAAAATGGTGGTTACCTTACATAGATGAACATCAGTACTGATGATGCTATGTGTGTAAATTTGATTCTTGAGAGATCCTTTTCCATTTGCTTTCTTCTGTGACTACAGAGTACAGTTATCACTCATCTAAGTGCTGTTGGTGACAAAAGGGACAGGATGAGAGGGTGCAACAATGACCATCTTCACTAGTAGAAAATGAAATTGAAGGTAGAAGTAATTTCTTCTTTTTTTTTTCCCCTCTTCAGTAGTGGAGCCAGAGAAGCATTGGTTTTAGGGTAGTTGCGCTCATAGGTATGAAGAGACTAGACATTAGGACTGAGGACTATAGCAAAAACTATCTTACCCAGAATTATTATTATAACGTGAGCATACTATGCTGTATAGTCTCTCTGACCAGGACAGATAGGTACATGAAACTGAGCTCACGCTCCTGACAAATGTGGGGCTGACAATCTCCAAGTGTGAAGTTATGTCATGTATTTCTGGCATTTCTACAATAAGAAATCATCAGCTTCATTAAGAAAAAAGCACACCTTAGAACAGATTTAAGATCAGACTATAAATCAGTGGGAAAAGAATAAAACGAGGAGCTTAACGAACATGATAGTGCATACTGCAGACTTAGGCACCACCCGCCCCCACCCAAACTCACACACGTAGTCAGGGTGGTCTACATCTACTCCATAATTACATTCACTTGCTTCCCTAAGTGACCATGGTATCTATGGTGGCAGTTATCAGCATATATATATATATATATATATATATATATATACACACACACACACACACACACACACACACATACACACACACATATATACACATATATATAATGCACTTTACAGTTGATGAGTTTTTTAACCCTTAAACTAAAGTTGTGATTGTGTTTGTATCCCATTCTTCTTGAACAACTCAATAGTAATTCACAATGTTCCTTCACAGAACTGATTATGCAGTGTCATAAAGTATTGGTCATGAAAGTTCCATATGGAAGTTCATAAAGATGAAAGTTTGAAAGTCACAAAATGTCATCCGTGTAACTAATTGCAATTATTCTGAAGGCAAAAAAGTTAAGTCTATTTTGCATGAATTTTTGGCCAACATATCTGTACATTCTAGATTGTCTTTTATGCAATTTGTGATCTGATTTCTTGACAAATTAGACATGTAAACAGGAAATGATCTTAATAAAAAACAGTCACGATGTATTTTTTCAAAACTGTCTGAGATTGCTTAAGATGTAAGCTGTTTATGAGAAACACATGAGTCTGGTAGAGGGCTGGGGTTCCTATAAAATGGTTAATGGACTAGAGAAGCCAAGACGTTCGATAAAAGCAGGGGCTTCAATGTGAGAAGCGAAGCAAAGTGTCAAGTTGCCAGGAGAGATGGAGCAGGTTCATAGAGACGCTTGTTGCAAACATCTTGATTTGTGGCAAACTCCTTTGCCCCAGGAAGGCACTGACAGTGTGGGAGGAGAGAGGAGAGTCTGCAGTGGCGTCTAGCGCTGATCCAGACAAAACAGCAATCAAAACCCAGGAGCTACCATTCAATCATTAAAGATCCCAGCCGTCTGTACTGTGCACCTACCTGACATTCAAAACATCTCAGAGAAAGCAGAATTTTAATTTCCCAGGCAAGGAAACAGAAAACTGCAATGTCTGAATGGTTTTATCTAAGCTCGAATTGGAGCCGTAATAGCATTAAAATAGAATGGGTTTAATAATAAATCGTGGCAATATAACTGCAATCTACAGAATAGTAAATTTTTCAAGTTCATTGGCTCTGCCTCCTTTTAAACAGGATACAAATGTACTATGTATGCATATACAATGATGCCATTATATTGTGGCAGTAGTCGGAGGAATGTCTATGGCATGATTAATTGTAGAATAGAATTACTTGACAGCAGAGCTGTCAAATATCAAAACACTTGCCAGGTTTTTAAATCAGACAAGTTGAGGAATGTATATTGTTGCTATAACTGAAATCAATCCACAATTTGAGTAAAAATTAACTCTTTGTAGTGCCTTCCTCCTTATTGGCACAATGTCAACAACAACAACAACAACACACACACATACACACACACACACACACACACACACACACACACACACAAATTTAACCCAAAACAAAAAATCCCTCCAGAGAAATGCTTACATGTAGACAGGAATTCAAGGATGACGACTGATAAATAAATAAAGGAGCAGCATTTTAAGGCTTTTTGAAGTTTGCAAAGAGCTTTCGTGTACATTATTTTGTTAAATTCTCCTAACAACTCTATGAAATTGATCGGGCAGGCATTGCAATTCATTTTTCGCTGAGGTCTACTCTGGGCCAGGTTTTATGCAGGACAGTGAAGATAAAAAACATAAATTAGATGACATCTCTGCAGCCAAGAAATTTAACAAATGAGGAAACTGAGTCTCAGAGAGCTAGAAGATTATCTAGTAATTTTTACTCGAGAGCCTAAAAACCTATATTTTTGGACTCAAAATTTTATGCTATTATCCTTTTGCTATGTACCTCTAAAACAGAATGAGGTCAAATTAGCCAAGAAATACATTTTTGTTGAAAGCTAGTATCCAGAGCATTCTAAATGTCATACAGTGAAAACAGCTTAGCAGATAATTCAAAGATCAGTTGCCTATTAAAGTAAGGGTTTTAGAACACTAATTGTATTTCCTTTAGGAACATAGATGAATAAACTTGCATTAAAAGAGTGAACTGTTCAGCTTTGATATGTAAAGGGTTGGGAAGAACCACTTTTAGCCTATAACAAGAACTGGACAAAGTGGAAATCAGTATTTTTTGGATCCATCAGAGAACAAAGGACGAAAAGCCACCCTAAAACCTGAAGAGACAGTTGCATTCAGAGAGACACAGCTTACCCAGAACAGAAACCACTAGAGCCATAAACTGGTAGGAACACTTGACGGCAACATTCTTACATTGCAGGAGACTGAATGCGGACCATTGGAGACTTAAACTCTTGGAGGCCCAGTCTTAGTGGGCAAGGAGAGCCACACTTTCATGTGTTTTTATCTCCAGGAACTCTACAAGGTTTATACCTGTGAAGACTGAAGAAAAATTCCTTTGTGTTTTGGGCAAGGGTTGGGTAAATGTAATAATTTTTATTTTTTTATATTTTTTGTATGTGGGTAGCTCCCTGGCTGGGAATCGAACCCAGGCCGCAGCGTTGACAGCGCCAAAGCCTTAGCCGCTATACTACCAGGGAACTCTGTAAATGTAATAATTTTGAAATTACATTTCCCAGGGGAAGAGGAACTATGTAATCATGTTGATAGTATGTATCTTTGATGCACTATGATGAGAAGGACCTTTTCCTTCGTGCTCTTCCTCTTCAAAATGGTAACCCCTGTCTAAACATGAGAAAACTATTGGATAGGCCCCAACTGAGAGAGATTTACTGACCACCTCACCAGTATTCTTCAAAAATGTCAGAGGATGTCTGAAAAACTGTCACAGTCAACAGGAGCCTAAGGAGAAATGGTGACTAAATGCAATGTGGTATACTGGATGGGATCCTGGAACAGAAAATATATATTAGGTAAAAATGAAGGAAATCTGAATAAATTATGGACTTTCGTTAATCGTAACAATAATGTATTAATATTGGTTCATTTATTGTAGCAAATGCATTCTACTAACCATAGGAGAAATTAGATGTGAGGTATGTGAAAGCTGTCAGTACTATCTTGGCAACTTTCTGATCATTTAAAATTATTTTAAAAGCAATGGGGTGGGGGGAATGT
Source organism: Lyroderma lyra (assembly GCA_004026885.1). NCBI lineage: Eukaryota > Metazoa > Chordata > Mammalia > Chiroptera > Megadermatidae > Lyroderma > Lyroderma lyra. Next base: position 4,975 of record PVJL010004500.1, on the reverse strand, counting down.
AAGCAAACAGAAGAAACTGGGTTTGAAATAACTTCTTAAGCTCCTTGAGAGATACGTGTGTTGGGAAGTAGAATTGGTTAGGACTGGTAGTACACTTCCCTGTCTTGGAAGATCACCTTCTCTGACTTCTGGTTTGGGTGAGACACTCAAGGAGTTCTGAGGGTAAAAGCGTTCCCCCATTGTAGTCACCCAGATTGGTAAATCACCCCTTGATATCCTGGAGGGACAGATTTCAAAGTTGAAAATGATAACTGGAAATGAAATCTATCACAAAGGAAACCAACTTCTCCCCACTCACAGAACGTGAACACTGCACGAGACCACAGATGCCCTCAAGTCCAATTCTCTTGTTTTACAGATGACAAAGTTGAGGCCCAGGAGGAGACACATCCCCGTTGAATCCAGGATTAGAACTCAGTTTCCCTTACTTGTCAAAGTTTTATTCTGAAAAATTTCAAACATCGCTTTAAAATTGGTTCAATGAATACTCTATACCCATGACTGGATTTAGTACAAATATGTCATGTTTATTTCATAATTTGTAACTATTTAAAAGTAATTTTTATACCTTGTGACACTTTATCTCTAAATATTTCAGCATATAGTTAAGATTAAGGTCATTCTACATATCCACAATACTATTATAACAATAATTAAAAATAATTCCTTAATGTATGTATTATAATACCCAGTCCATTTTCTAATTTTCCCGTATATCTCCCAAATGTCTTTTACAGATTCTTCTCCCCCCAAATCAGGATGCAATCAGGTGAGTTCATTGCCTTTGGTTTTATCTTCATAATCTCTTTTCATCTGGAACATTCCCCAAATATTTCTTTTTACAATACTATTTCTAAAATGCCTCACATTCTGGAATTGCCTGATTATTTTCTCTATATGTCATTAAATTTCTTTCTCTCTCCACTATATTTTTTATACAGACATTGAGTTCAAAGGCTTAAGTAGATTCACATAAAGTCTTTTGGGTAAGATTGCTTCCTAGTTGATGCTGTGCCTTTCATATTGCATCATCAGGAGGCTCATAATGTCCAGTTGTCCCTGATGAGTGATGCAAGGTTTGATGACTGGATTGAGGTGGTGACCTCCAGCTCTCTCCAGTGTAAAGATGCAATGTTTTTCTATGTTACTAGCAAGTAATCTGTGGGGTAATGCTTTGGAACTAAGCACATATCCTGTTTCTCAACAACCTGACACCTAATGGCTTTAACACCCACTGATGCTGCTTGCCTGAGTCAATTACTCCATTTCAGGTTGCAAAACAGTGATTTTTCTTCCACATATGTTTGATGGGATGCTTCTATGAGGAAGAGGGGTGAATAACTGCCTCTCCTAAAAAAAGTCATGGCAAAGGCTCAATTCGTTTTCCTGTTACTAATTTCCAGAGTAATGAGTTGATGTAAGACTCTATCCAAAAATGGCAAAACAGCTCAAAGAAAAATTTTCTTTCTTTTCCTTCCTTTCTTTCTTTCCTCCCTCGCTCCTCCACCTCTCCTTTCTTCCTTTTTCTCTTGTCTCTCTCTCTCTTAGTTTCACCGGGGAGTCATCAGTTGTTATTTACATTTATTATTCCTTCCGATATAAGTAATAACCTATGACACTTCAGTGACCAGTGCAAATTCCTTCCAATGTCCTATTGCCACGTCCACCCTAGTATGTGAGAGTCTCCTTATTTTCTCCTAAAAGATATCCCAGGATCACTTTGTATTTTGCTTCCAAACCCTTTCTCTAAGGTCTTTACTAGTTTTTGTGGGAAATGATATTTAGAAACTGAAGTCTGGACACGGGGATATCACAATGCTCTTGGGGTCTGGTGAGTGAGTGAAGAGGAAATATTATTTTATAAAAGGGCTCATTTGAAGATGAGCTGAGGATAACTGTGCAAGCTCAGAGCATAGTAGCTAATACTTTTTGATGTAGCCGATGTCATTATTTTTTTCCAGATGAGAAAATGAGGCTCAGAAAAGATAACTTGCCTCACCTTACACAGCTCACAGATGACCAAGCTGAGGTTTGAATCCAGGTCTTCTACTATGGTAGCTATAGAGGAGATTTCTGTCATGTTTATGTCCATGCAGCACCTTTATATGTTTGGGAATTTCCATATTGTGATTCCCAATCCCCAAGCGAGGAGCCAGAATTCACATTCTCATTCTCCCTTTCAGCCACGGTGCTTACGTTGCCGGTAGATGCACACACGAAATTCTCTGTTGATGAACAGTGCGAATTCGCAGGTACTGTGCAAATCCATTTTGGTAAAGGTGGTGGTGGAGGTATCTGGCTTTGGTGGCTTCAGGGGAAGAGTTTTGGCATCCAACGCGCAGCATCCCGAGTACAACGTGGGCCCCCAACGGCCGAAGCAGCGGGGGCCTGCCTACAGCAATCTCGCAGTGTGGCTTGGCCATCATTCCCGGTTGTATGCTCCAAGCCCAAGGACCACCCTCCTGGAGTTTCAGTGAGTTTTAATAAATTTTTTTTTTGCTTAAACTAACCAGAGTGAATGCTGCTGTTTATAGCTAAACACCCTGACTGGTGCACCATGCCACTTTGCCCAGACGGCGTACCACGACAGACTGATGAAGACGGGCAGCAGGCGTGTCGTGAGTTTGGCTTGTTTCTGAAGCGATTCACTTCTCATGATCCAACTGCCGCCACCCTCAGTGGGCTGTTTGCCTTGTTCTGATCCTTAGAGTGTTACTTCCATGCTCAGACTGTTGACCTTACTTCATAAATGAGGAGGAGAGTGAGGGGCTAGGGATGAAGAGACAGCTACAACATGAGAGAAGATGCCAGACACCATCAGGCGGTTCTCGCCACCCGCAGCAGTGGGGGCAGAGACAAAGACGGCGCTGAGCCCAAAAGAGGATGCTCCCCTTTGAGTACTGTTTCCCACTTCCTGCTGTACTTGTCATTTTCTAATATTCCAAACAATTTTGTGAGGTTTTTAAAATAATCATTTTATGGTTAAACAACCTGGGTTCAGAGAGAATGACAGATTAAAGGAAAAAAGTATTTAGTCATTTATTCTAAATGTAGAAATTGCATGATTCAATTTGTTGTTGAGCAAACACTTTGGCAGCAATGAGGATAATGGGGAAGCATCCAGTGAGAAGGTTTTTTTCAAAGTTCTGGGGAAAAAGTGACTAACTCTAATATGCTCCCAGCCTGTGATTCCTCTCGTCTGGATTCAAATGCACCTTTTACAGAACCGAGGATTTCTGCTACATTGGCTGCCGAACTTGAGATCATCAGTCACCTTATGTTTTAGGCCCATCCCTACCTTACTGTGCTGTAGTGATCTCCCAGTAATGTTGCTGGGAGGGACTTCACCACCTCCTCCTGCCTTGGTGATAGAGTCACATGCTCATCTCAGCCAATGATTGCACGGCAAAGCCCATTTTCATTGATTCAACAAATGCATATTCATGCATTTCACCTATAATGTTAGGAAAAGGGTGGTAAACAAAACAAGAACAGTCCCAGTCCACCCTGGTAGACAAGGCATCATGAAGCAGTGCAAATGTTTCCTGGTGATGAGAATCACACGTTACACATAAATTCCCAGGTCTCATCCCGGACTCACTGAATCTGAACTCCGGAGGAAGTTCCCGGGAGCCTGAGTGCCTAATAAGTATCCCGCCGAGTCTCCTCCTCAGGGAGGTTTGTGTGCCTTGGGTGCGGCGCGAGGTGTGATGGGAGCTCCTGGAAGAGGCGAGCGGCACACTTGAAGATCAGAGAAAGTGACAGTTAATCTGAAATCTGAAGGTGAACAAGTCTGTACGTGTCAGTCAGGTGAAGAGGTAGAGAGGAGAGGGAAAAAGGTTTCTGAGGCCCCGTTTCTCTCTTCTGGGTGAACCCCGCAGGTTAGAGGCCCAAACTGGATGGACTGTTTGGGGCTCCCTCCATGACAAACAAGTGGTCACTAAGGAAAACCAGAAAGGGACAGTATTCTTATTATCCCAAGTACACTTAGAGTTAAAAGTAGTAACTTTCATTTAAATGACAGTACATACAAACGGAAATTCATGAAGGCCCACCTGGATGGGGAGGGAGGTAGGCCCTTGCTGGTCATGCCTTGCTTTGTGCATGGAGACACCGTGGCTTCCCTAGCACGCTCCCCTCCTGGACTGTGGACTTTCGGAGACTTGGGCCTGCATCTGTTCGCTGTTTTATCCCTGGTGACATGCAGCTCAATCAATATTTGCATTTCTGAATGAAAATACGTTCTTGGGCATAGCTTCAGTCTGTTTTCCTTAACTTCTTTTCACCAGGGGTTCACTATAAGCCGCACACGAAGCATTCTGTCTCCTGCTTGTTCTTTTATATGACAAAAACAGTCCAGGATGTACCCTAAAATGAATGCGGCACTCACTGTTCTCTATCAGAGCTTGTGAGAAACCTCCATGAATATCTAGAGTCTAGATGCGCTCTCGCTTGCTGGGGGTTTTGAAGTGAAAAGATGTGAGTTTCCATACAACGCAGGGCTAGTGATTTCTGATAACCTGGGAGCCGTCTTGTGCACGTCCAGAAAACTGTGATTTACTCAGGTCCAAATCAAAATCTTTGGTGCTCTATGTCCAGAAAATATTGGTACCCTGCATATTTAAATCAAAATAAAAAGAACACACTGTAAAATAAATGCAAAGAAGTCCAACATATTTCTGATTTCTTTCTCGTACCTTTTAATGCTTCTTTCCATTTTTTATTGTGATACAATACACGTCACACAAAATTCGCCATTTTAACCATTTTCAAGCCTGCAGATCTGTAGCTGTAAGGGTACCCACGTGGTTGTGCAGTCGTCACCACCATCCACTTTCAGAACCTTTCCATCTCCCCCATCTGACACTCTCTGCCCACTGAAGCTAACGCCCTGCCCTCACCTCCCCGCAGCCCCTGGTCACCGCCATTTTGCTTCCTGCCTGTGTGATCGGTTTACTGCTCTAGGCACCTGGTA